>RJWT010054076.1:0-10336 GCA_004365215.1 Cuniculus paca | reverse complement strand
GGGGGGGGGCGGGGCAGTACTGGGGATTGAAGCCAGGTCCCTCATACTAAACTACATTCCCACTTCTTTTCCTTTTCTTTTTTATTTGGAGACAAGGTTTCACTAAGTTGTCCAGGCTGGGCTCAAACTTCCAATCCTCCTGCGTGAACCTCCCAGTATACTGGGATTCCTGGCATGTGTCACCACACTCAGCTCTTATATCCTATTTACTTTTACTGTACTCTGTACGTTTCCTGGATCTCACTGAACAAGTTTACCAAGGTCAGAGTAAACCAGAACCCCACAATTGTATTGATGTGGACAGACAGAGGAATCTGGTTAGAGGAGGGCCACTAAAGGCTACTGGTAATGAAGACTGTGCTTTGTTCCACTTGTGTTACCGCGACCCAAAACATGCTAGACCACTTAATAGAAATCTGGGTAAGTGCATTAATTATCATCAGTAGTAAATGGAGAAAAGATGGAAAAATGACACGAGTACTCAAAAGGCACATCTAATTGAAAACCCCGTCAACTAGTTACCAGCCATCAGTTGGATTTTCCCATCTTTCATTTCTCCCAGAATGAAGCTGTTTGCTGCAGCAGACGTGAGGTCAGGCGACCAGTGAACAAGTGTGTGCCCTTTCACCTGGCAGCAAAGTGCAGCTCACACGCGCCGGGGGCACACGCAGCACACCGAACACATTCTGCCACCAACACACAAAGGCTTTTCAGGAAACTGCCTTTCTGCCCTGTGGGATATTATGTCTCTATAGTCTGGAGAAAACCAAAAAGCCAGCTTGTTTGCCCTCATTTTGGTGGGTTAATTTGGGAATCACGCTAGCTTTACATAAACTCCTTGTGAGAAAAAAAAAAATAAAAGACATTCTGTATTTTTTAAAGTCACAAATATACTCGGGCCCAAGGGAAAGAAGCAGCGTAAAACATTACATAATCGCTATTCTATTAATTTACAAGCTATTGGCAGCCTCAGGCAGAAAAGTCAAAAAGAGAGAGAACCCATTTCTGTAAAAACATCTGATGCAACGTCTCTATTGAAGCACTGTAGTTCACAATGGTTCTGCTTTTCTCAGAAGCTCATTCCATTATCTGCTGCTTACCTGAACCTGGCAGAGGAGATTTCCTCCTGTCTAGAGTTGGTTAAAGAAAAAAAGCAGGCAGGATTTCCCTCATAAAAGCTTGAAACAAAAAGCAGCAACTACTCCCAAGGCCCTGCTTATTGAAGAAGAGTCATTAGACAAACCTTGTTAGGGTCTCTATTAACAATCTATTTTCTCTACCACCATCACAAAAAGGAGAGGAAAGAATGTGAGATCCAGAACCACAGATGCATCTCCCTGGCCTCCCAGGGGTATGACTGCCAGCAGCAACCTAATCTCTTTAAACTTGTTTCATCACCTGTAAAATGGAAAAAGTACCTACTTATTATGAGAAATTGTAAGAACTGCAAAAATTCATGTAAACTGCTTAGCACTCACAATATCCATTTATTAGGTGACCACATAAGAGATCGTCACATTGTCTCCTCCAGACTTAGAGCTGTACACCCATGCAAGATGAAACTGTCTGGTGTCTATCGTGGGCCTTTAGACAGACCCTCTATAGAATATCTCTGACTGCCAATCAACAACTACAACCCCTTTCAGCCTGAAGAAGCCAGATCAATCATTGCCCATTTCTCCCTCACAGCAGTTCGGAATACTTCTTCAGAGGGGGGGAGGGAATGTTACAGAAAATACTACAGGCAGTCAGATAGGGCCAGGCCCTTGAGAAAGTGGACACAGAGGACCAGATGTCTTGTGATCTTGAAGGAGACAGACACCTCCTGCTGTAAACCAGATCTCAAGACAAAAGGCAAAACAAATACAACCACTCCCCAAGTAGAAACATCAGGGATTAACATTCTAAATAGGTATGGATCACCTTGACCATCCCGATTCCCTATAGGAAGAGCCACTGATCCTTAAGAACGCTCGCTTGCTACCTGACTCACTTCTGTATTCGTCTCTGATTTGGTCAATTTTACCTGAACAATTAATCTTATTGGTTGACCACAGTTCTGTCCCACCTCATACCCATTTGCCTTAGGAGTTCCCAGGCTTTCCCCATCTTGGATCTGCCTCACTTCGTGGTTTTACTCTATAAAAGTCTCCCAAAAAGCCAGAATCTTTGCAACCCACTTGAGACCCCTTCTGTCTCTCTCCTCAGACAGAAGCTTTCTCTCTCAATAAATATATCCTGCTCATAAAAAAAAAAAAAAGATTGTTATTGCCCTTTTTTCAACATCTACCCCCATCAAAGAGCTTCCCTCAGCTTTGCAGACCTTATCTCCAAAGTAGGGAGGTCCTGAGTGGTCTAAACCAGTGATGGCGAACCTTTTAGAGCTTTCAAAGATAACAAATAGCCAGCTGCAGCACCCATGCCATAGGCTCACCACCACTGGTCCAAGTCAAACAGTGCTATCCCATTTCTCCTGCCACCATGATTAGTTCAGAAATAGATGCATGTCCTGAGATGATCCAATCAGGGGTAAGTTTAGAAACAGTGTTCAATGGTGTGGAGAAAGATGGTAGTTCTTTCTTCTGTTGCTGCTGCACAGGTGTGAAACCGTGAGCCAAGTCAAACACAGACAGCAGAGCCCAGAGAATCACAAAGAAAGGAAGCTAAAACCCTGACTCAGCAAGCCTGAAACCTATGGTACCTCTCCACTCTGGTTTTGTGACTCACTTAACTACTTCTATTAATTATTCCATTTGAACGCAAAGTTCTGTCTCTTGTAACTCAAAGTATCCTAACTGATACATCCTGGTACCTAGCCTAATGAATCTCTGAAAAGATCAGACAGGAATGTCATCACACTTTAATGACTGAACTCAGACTGTAAATTCCCTAGAAGGAGCCCTTGTAGGTCTGTCATTTAGGATCTCAGGGTTTAGCAGGGTTTCGGTACTTAGGCCCTCAATGAATACTCCCTAAAATAGTCAGGTGCGACAGTACAAGCCTGTGATCCCAGCACTCTACAAGACTGAGGCAGGACAAGCCCAAGGTTTGAGCCCAGCCTGGGCAAACTTAGCAATCGAATGAGAGCCTATCACAAAATAAAAAAATAAAAAAGGGCTGGGAAGGTAGCTCAACAAAAGGCTCTGAGTTCTATATCTAGTACTACAAAAAATAAAAATAATTAATGAGATGAAACATACTAAGTCACCTGGAGTTTCAGAAGCTTTAGAAGCTCACTCCTGAGACAGATCTGGATGACAAAAGCATTATGAGAAGGTTCATGAGAGTTGGGGCCATCACATTAACCTGGGTTCAAACTGGAGCTTCAATGAAGCCTTAGTTTCCTCTCGTGCAAAATGGGGATAATGACACCTCTCTCCCTAGGTATGAAAGCCATGTCAAGACACCACAGGAGACCATAGCCAAGAAAAATGTATTTTCCTCTGTTTGCTCGGTTAACCCTGCTTCACATCACGGCTTCCAGCCCAGGGTCCAGAAAACAAGGTCATCATATGGACGCAGTGGCAGGAGATACCACATGTGTGAGTTGGTTTCCATCATTATGACAAAAATACGTGGAATTTATTTTAGCTCACAGTTTCAGAGGTTTCAGTCCATGGTCACAAGGCCCTATGACTCTGGGTATGTGGTAAGTCAGAACATCATGGCAGAGACCACCAACAAACAAAGGTTCTCACTCATGACAGCCAACAAGGAAAGAGAGAAGAGGCTGGAGTCAGAATGCACCCTTCACGGATGTTTCCAATGAGTTGCATCCTCCAACCAAGCCCTACTTACTAAAGCTTTCACCATCTCCCAACAACAATACCAGCAGGGGACCAAACTTTCAGTGTATGAGCTTTTTGAGAACTTTTAAGACCAAAAGTGTAACATCCTCAATCACCCACCAGAGCCATGACTGGAAGGGTGAGAATAATAAGGCACACAACTGAAACTCCCATCCCTCCACATCCACTCACTCCTCAGGGCCCACCATCCACCACAAGTGCCTATACGAAGTCAGCTGCCCTGCTCATTGGCTCCCATGTTCATTAGCTGGCACCTGACAGAGGTGTGGGGATTTGTGCTATTAAATTCTCTGAGCCACAGTTTCTTTCTCTGACAAACACACTTGTCAAGACTAAATAGGAGCCGGGCCTGGTGGTGCACACCTGTAATCCCAGCACTCGGGAGGCTGAGACAGGAGGATCGTTGCAAGTTCAAGACCAGCCTGGACTACAAAGTGAGCTCAAGGCCAGTCTGAACAGCATAGTGAGACACTGTCTCAAAAAGACAAGGGCCAGGGATTTAGCTCAGTGGCATAAGCGCCTACCTGGCAAGCATGAGGTCGTGAGTTCAATACCAAGTGCCAACAGACAAAATAGGAACATCTTAAAATGCAACTATAGAGAAAAAAATCAAAAGGCTACAAACCAAAATATTATCAGCAATAAACTCTAGAAATAAAATTATGAAGAGGACTTCATTTTTCTTTTTTGCGCATTTCTGGATTTCCTATAATCAACATAAACTGGTGGTCTAGTAAAAATAAAAGTGAGGCATGATGTCAGTTCAAGTGTCGAAGTCAGCACTAGGAAATAGAGCCGGACCCAGTGAACATTCCTTCCCTATGAATGCCCTTCAGACATTTGGAAACAGCTATCACATGTCTTTTCTGTCTCCTATTTCTTGTTAAATATTTCAGCTAATTTGATGACTTGATTCCAGGGCTCTCTTTCATTCCTCCTCTCTGTAGAGGCTCCATCTGTTGAAACCCCACTCTGAGGACTGTGTAACCAGCTCACAATATCAGCAGCACACTTGTGCTTGCTCATTCATCTGTTAATTCATTCACTGAGTAAACAATGATTAAAAACCTACTATGCTGGATACCCTTTGCTTTTTCCTACCCATCATTCACAAACGGTTCCTGGAGTTCCTAGAGGAATGACAGCCTTCCCTCATCCTGGGTGTCGTGGGCCCGGAAGGTGCAGACTGCCCCATCTAGCTTCTTCAAGGGATGGGCATTTGATCTGAGATGGCCAATTGGAGCACTGCACCCACGGGCCACAGGGATTGGCTCAGAAGTATGTGTGTTACCCAGAAAAGACCAATCATAGACAGTGAAATTCTATTCTAAGCCTTTCGTTGAACTATTAGGAAAGTAGCCTCTTTATTTTTTTTTAAACCTCCTGCTAGAACCGCTAAAAGCTGTCGTGTACCACAACCTGAAAAAGGAATACAAGCAGTGCCTAGCAATGGTGAAAAACTGTGTGAGACTTGTCAACACTGATTCAATGGGGATTCTCTATGCCTTAAATTCCATTCCTAGACTTTTCAATTAAAGAACCCAACTAATCCCCTTTTCACAAGTCAGCTGAATTTGGGTTCTGTTTGGAAGTGGGAAGAATCCTGAATAATAAAATATAAAGAGCTGCTATGACATGGGCTGCACACCAGCTACACATACAAGCAGCAAGATGATCCATGCAACTTTTCCAGGGATCACTGTATGATGTGGTGATAGCCACAAACAGCTGCAGTCATGTAAAGCCAATAAGATAATTGCTTTAATTAAATTCTGTGCAGTGCAACATGAGCACAGGAAGGGAGTCACGGAAGGTCTCCCACGGCAGTGGCATTTAAGCCTTTCCATTTCAGGACAGAATTACTATTTGGGAGTCAGATAACACTGTTGATTCACATTCATGTTCCAGTAAACTAAAACCACTATATCCCACGTTACAGAGTAGGCAATGATACTTAAAGTGCTTAACAGCGCTCTCTGAGTGAGTCCACAAAATACCGTCTCAAGAGACTGCCAAGTGCCAAGGTCACACAACCCTCACTTGCAAGAACTTCATCTGAGTGTTACAGATGACGTCTTCAGTTATACTCAGGCTGGTTTTTGCGATGCTGATTCTGTAAGTTTAAGTGGTCGTTCATGCTCATTTGGATTACTGTTGATCTAATCACAATATCACCATAAAACCAGCCCTTTTAAGACAAATAATAACCCACTTCCTGAATTTATTTCTAAATGACAACAAGGGAGAGGAAAGAGGGAACACCTCTGGTTCTATAAAACACTTTATGATTGATTAGACATGTGGCCCACTACAGAAAACAACAGTAACAACAATCAAAGCTCCTCTGGGAACATCTACTTTGCTAAAATAAATAAAAATAAATGAATTATATTAAACAAGAAAAAAGATTTTAAAGATTTAAAAAATTTTTTAAAACACACACAAAAAATTAAAAGTCACTCTTTTCCAAGAACAGAAGCTAGTGTCTCTGGGACTCTGACATGCCTCAGTGTGGGAGCTGGGGAAATAAACTAAGCCAGAAAAGAAGGACACCACATGACAAACTCTCCTCGCCTTGGCTGTTTTCCAACACATCCAGGATTCATTTGGTCCAAAAGTATAGCTTCAACTTCCCAGGGCAAAGAATCTGACAGCTGGAACAATTAGTGCTTCCATGTGTCCCCAAGGATGGTGCCGGGGCCAGTGGCAGAGGGAGGCACGCTGGAGAGACCTCTGAGATACACCTCAGCTTGCTCAGAGGCAGCTGCTTCGCCTGTGGCTAGGACGACTGACAACTCCACTCCCTCTCCAGGCACACCTACCGCACTCCTCCCCTCTTCCTAAAGAGGGGAGTCACACTGATCACCTATTTTCCGGGCAGCTCCAGGGCCTGGAGAAGGCGTGTGGGAACTAAATCAGATCACACAGACAAGCACCCAGCTTTGGCAGGGCCTCAGCACATGCTGGCTTCCTTTGGGGAGAAAACCTGCTCACCCCACTGAGACCATCTGCTCACCTCTCCTATACAAGGGAGCGCTTCCATGCCAAAGGCAACCTGAGTGGGTTTTCTTAACTAATTTATTTTTAATACAACTACTATATGCTTATGTCTAGAAGTCATTTTTAAATGTAAAGCAACATACAACGGGGTATCCTGCATCCACCTCAGCCCCACAATACCTCAGGCTTTTCCCAAGAGGAACAGGTATTCTCTCAAAAAGCAGTCTTTTTTTTTTTTGTCTTTTTTTCTTTTTGAGTGTCCTTCCAGTAAGTCTAGGCATAACCGAGTACCACTGTGTACACGTGTGGTAAAAGCACTCACACCTCGCCTCTTTGTCTCCGCACGTGAAGCCATGCCATACATACTTTTCTGTACGTGCTTTTTTATCGGTTCAAGCATACAACTCCTCAACACACACAGCCTACTACTTCGTTTTCATTAGTACGTCTGCAGTACATGATGATTACATTTATCACGGGGAACTGATACATATATATAACACATCTTAATTCCTTTTTCATCCCCTTTTCTCTGTCAGATGACCTAGTTTTGTTTTGTTGTTATGGTTTGGGTTTTTTTGGTTTTTTGAGACAGGGTCTTGCTCTATAGTTCAGGCTGCCCTTGAACTCCCTATGTAGCCCAGGCTGGTCTTGAATTCGCTTCATTCCTGCCTCAGCCTCCCAATTACTGGGATTACAGGCATGAACCACAATGCTTGGCTGTGACGTACTATTTTGAACAGTAGCGTATAACTCTAAGGATACACTATATATCCAATCAATTCCCCATTGATATGTATTTAAATTGCTTCTAAGGTCTACTACAAACAACACTGCTGCAATGAATAAATGTAACACACACCACACACACGTAGTTATAAATTTTTTTTAAGACAGGGTTGTACTATGTGATTCAAGCTGGCCCTGAACTCACTTTGTAAGTCCAGACTGGCTTCGAACTCTCAGCAATTCACCTGCCTCAGCCTCCCAAATGCTGGAATTACAGGTCTATGCCACCAAGCCTGGCACACAGTTATAAAATAAAGATTGAATTTATAAATAAAGTCCTTGAAGCAGGGTTGCAGGGTCAGAAGGTTTATGTACTTAGAAGTGCTGGTAGGCAGAAACTGCTCTTCAGAGAGGTTATGCTCATTTTCACTCTCACCAATAGTGTAAGGAGTATGCCAGTTTGTCTGCCCACATTCACAAAAGGTGACTGTCTTCTTTTGTTTTTAAATATAAGGAAAGAAAGGAGGGCAGAGCTCCACTCTTGCCCCATGAATCACTCATGACATTACTACTTCCTGAAAATTCCACCCCTGGATGCAGAACCCAGAGATGACAGTTTAAAACAGAATACATGGCCCAGCCCATGGTGTGCTGCAGCCAGCACGCGCCGGCCGGCTCAAGAAGCCTGGCTGTGTTCATTTTTTCCCAACTCCAGTTTAGTGACACCATCCTGGTAGCCTGAGAGTGGCTACTGTGGAAGCATTTACAGCAGAGTGGCAAATGCTACAGATGAGGGCTTTTCCTTTCCTGAGAGACTACTTGCTACGATTTACAGCTGTATGCTCACAGGTGGGCCTTTTGGAAGGTGCTTGGATAATGAGGTGTTATGGATTAGATGCCACACTCCCCCCAGCCTCATGCAATCCTAGACATGGTTTTTGGGAAGTGACTGGATTATGAGGGCTGACAGCTGACTTGCTGTTAGGAGGTGGGGTCTGGTGGAGAGAGGAGGGTCATGGTGGGCATGCCTTGGAAGGATCCATCTCCCTTCCCAGCTCCACCCTTGACTCTCTCTGCTTCCTGACCACCATGAAGTGAGCAGCTCTCTTCCACCGCACCTCCCTGCTTTGGAGCCAGCATGCTATTGACTGAAACTTCTACAAACTCTGAGCCAAAATGAACCTCTCTTCAAGCTGTCGGTGTTGAGTCTTGTGTCTCAGCAACGAGGAACGGCGCTGAGACAAGAGGGCCCTACAGCTGAGCTGCTGTTAGGAGGTGGGGCCTGGGAGGAAAGCCAGGTCACTAGGGACATCACCTGGAAGGCTGTGTTGCTCCCCACCAGCTCTGCCCTCCACTCAAGGCCGTTCTCTAACTGCCACGATGTGAGCAGCTTTCCCTCCACTACGCCCCTTGGCCATGCTGTCCTGCCTTGGCCCTGGCAGACTGTGGACCAGAGATGATGAACCTTTTAGAGCTTTCAATGATGCACACAGCCTGCTGCAGCACACATGCCATAAATTCACCAGCACTGCTGTGGGCCAAAAATGTGAGCTGAAATAAAACTCTCTTCCTTAGTCACAAGAAAGTGACTAAGATACAAGTGTACATGTTTACCAGCACATCAGTGCGTACTAGCACGGAATCTGAGGATTTGCCACCCTTCACTGAATATTTTGCTCTTGATGTTGACTAGGTCACAAATTCTTTGAACCTAAGGACTGGTGGCAATTGAATCTTTATGTTTTCTAATACTGCCTCTCCTTAGTCTTTCTCTGTAGACGTGAATATTATGTTTTCATCTCTTATCACTCAATGCTTATTCTTGCTAATTTCTCATAGTGTGATAATTGGACATGGACTCTAGACTACACTGGACAGCTTAGGGCAACAAAATCCCAGCTCTGCAACATACATTTGGCAACATGACCTGGGCAAGTGGAATGAACTGCCTTAGTTTCCTTGTCTACAAAACACAGATGATAAATAATGCCTTATCATAATTTTGGTTGAGGATTAAAATGAATTAATACAAGCAAAGCACACAAAACATTTTTGTAGACTACATACTTCACAAATGTTAGCTGTTATTACTCTTTCCATTCATTAACTCTCTCTTTAGCTATATCTAATCTTTCACTTAATTATTTTGTTAAATTTAAATTGTAATGGCTTTTTCATTTCAATTTTTGCTATTCAAATATTCTTAATTCTTTTTTTCATTTTTTCCACTTTGATATTCTTAGATCTTATTTTAAGTATACTATTTATAACCTCTTTAAGAGGATGCTATTACTTGAAACTTAAGAGTGCTTTGTTTCCTGAACAGTTCATAGTTTTTGCTTGTGAACTCATCTTCAGAAAAGGTAGTTCTTTCTGTGGGAGTCCCATTAGGCACTGATTATTAAAACACCCCTATGGAGTGATTTTGTGTTTATGGTGGGGGATTCCATGACATGAGGCCAGTATGTTAACTGTTTAGTTTAAAGTGGCTTTTATCTCAAGGATCATAAAAATATAGATTCTAGGCACAGACCACCGTTGTGTCTTGCTGACTGCTCTTACAGTGTACCTATGAAACTTTAACTTTGCCGGGCATGGTGGCTCACGCCTGTAATCCCAGCACTCGGGAGGCTGAGACAGGCGGATCATTGTGAGTTCGAGACCAGCCTGGGCTACAAAGTAAGCTCAAGGTCAGCCTGAATGGCATAGTGAAACCCTGTGTCAAAAATAGGGCTGGGGATCTAGCTCAGCGGTCTAAGTGCCTGCCTGGCAAGCGCAAGGTCGTGAGTTCAATCCCC
>RJWT010054075.1:0-10338 GCA_004365215.1 Cuniculus paca | reverse complement strand
CGAGACTGCCTGGCTCTTTCATCCCCCATTCCTTTCCACAGAAACCTCTGGGGTCGACCACGACTGCGACTGCAACCACGACTACTACTGCGACTGTGACCGCGCGTCTCCAGGCTCAATAGCTCTTCTTGCAGGGTCAGTCTGGCACCAGGCTAAGGCACTGCCAGCCATCCCCTTCTTCTTCATTTAAGTTTTTCTTTTTATTCTCTCTGTGGGCTTCAATTCATGTTTTAGATTGTTCCTGGGTTCAGTGGACCCACTTCCTTCCTTCTTGTCCTCTCCATGATGTTATATTCCAGCAACTGAACTGTTTCTCTCAGAGAGACTGTTTACTCTGCTGCTTACTGTTCCACCATCTTTGATGTTCCAGAAGTATCTTATTTTTCCATCAGTTTTGAAAGATAGTTTTGCAGGGTACATCAATCTGGGTTGAAGTTGTTTTCTTTCAGAATTTTTTTGGTTTTTTTGCAACACCAGGGATTGAACTCACAACTTCACACTTGCCAGGCAGGTGCTTATGCCACTGAGCTAAGTCCCTGGCCCTTGTTTTGGTTTTTTTGTTTGTTTGTTTGTTTGTTGGTTGGTTTTTTGATATAGGGTCTCACTATGCTGTTAAGGCTGGCCTTGCACTCACTTTGTAGCCCAGGATGGACTTGAACTCACAACAATCCTCCTGTTTCAGCCTCCCTAGTGCTGGGATTACAGGCATGCACCACCAGGCCCAGCTTTCTTTCAGGATTTGACACTTCACTCCAGCCTCTTCTTGACTTGATGGTTTGTGTTGACAAGTCTACCATGATTCTGATGGGTTTTCCTTTATAGGTGATTTGTTTATTTTCTCTAACAGCTTTTAATATTCTGTTCTTGTGCTGAATGTCTGGAATCTTGATTATTATATGTCTGGGTATAGATTTACTTTGATTATGGCTAGTTGGAGTTCCATATACCTCAGTTCTCTGTATACCAGATCCTTTTCCCATGTTTGGGAAGTTTTCCAGTATTATTTCTGTAAATAGAATTTTTATTCATTTGCATTGACCCCTGCTTCTTCATTGAAGCCTATCACTCTTAAATTATTTCTCTTTGCCTCCTCTTGCAGCCGTTGAATTTTTATTTCCTGGTTCCTTGTTATTTTTAAAAGATCTTTCCTTTTTTGATTGCTAGCTGCAATCCTGTCTTCAAGGTCTGAAAGTCTATCTTTGGTCTGTTTCAAGCAGTTCTGCCAGCTTTCAATCAACTTCTTAATTTCCTGGATATCTTTTTGAATCTGTTTCATGCATTGTAATTCCTTTCTATATTATTCATTCAAGGTTTCCATCATTTTCTTATGCTCTTTTTTATCTAAGTCTTCTTTAGATATGGTTAGGAATTCTTTCATTATGTTTTTCATTTCTTCTTTCACCTGAGATATTATTTCTGATCTGATTACTTTTACAGTCTCCTGTAGTTGTTTCTTTATTCCCATTATCCTCTTGGAGATTTCAGGTGTATGACTTCCATTTTCTTCCATGACTGTATCTCCCAGATTTGTTCTGTGTGGGCTGGAAGTCTGAGATCGCCTTTTGCTCCCTCCTCTTGTCATTCTCCTGGGTTCCTCCCAACAACCTGGTTGTAGGGTCCCAGGTATTTCCCACAAAGGCTGCCCCTCCGAGGTGTAGGGCAATGGGACAGGCACCCAGGTTCCTCTGACTCCAGGTTTACAGGGAGGTAACAGCGTGTGAGGTGGGCTTCTCCAGACCTGTGCAGCTACACTGGGGCTTTCCCGATGGCCAGGGCTGTGTGGTGGAGGGGCTGCTTTGCTCAGCCTGTGTGTCTATCCTGGTACTCCCATGATGGTGGCAGGCACACAGGGGTGTGTTTGTCTGATTCTCCCGGTGGGTGTTGGCTGCCTGAAGGAAGCAAGGGCCTCCAATGGTGGCCTGTGGGTGCCTGGGGCTTACCTGGCTGCCTGTCCCTGCTCCTGCCGGCCACCAGGAATCAAGCCTCCTATTGTCAGCGGCTGGTGGGCAGTGGTGGATCTGCCTTTTCTCTCTGCCATGGCTCTTGCCCACAGGGAGCTCCTTCCTGGGGCTGGGACCAGGGAGCAGAGGTTGACATTCTGGTACTCTCTGCCATGCCACCTGCTGCCTTCTAGAAGTTTTATAGTTTAAATTTTTAAATTTGGATCTACATTCTATCTTAGTTAATTTTTGTGCCTAGTGTGTGGTAAGTATTGAAGTTCACTTTTTGACACTTTTCACTTTTTGACACTTTTTGCAGTTTTCCCAACATTACATGTAAAACAAGCCATTCTTTCCCCAACTTACCTTTGCATTTTTGTAAAAAAAAAAATCAATTGATCATGTATATGCTTGTATGTTTCTGAATTCTCTGTTCTGCCTTGTTGATCTACATGTATTCTTGCCAATACCTTACCACTTTGATTATTGTAGCATTACATTAAGTCCTGAAATAAAGAAAAATGATTTCCCCAATTTCATTTCTTCTCTTTCAAAATTATTTTGGCTACCTGGGCATAATGGCACATGCCTGTAATCCCAGCACTCAGGAGGCTGAGGCAAAAGGATCACTGTGAGTTAGAGGCCAGCCTGGGCTACATAGTGAGACCCTGTCTCAAAACAAAACAAACAAATAAAAACTTATTTTGGCTATTCTTGTTCCTTTGCCTTGCCATATAAATCTTATAGAAAGCTTATGAAATTTAACAAAATTTAACAAAAATTTAACAATTTCACAAAAAATTGTGCTAGGATTTTCATCAAGATTGCATTAAGTCTATAGGGTAACTGGGGAGAATTAACAAATTTGCAACATTGAACCCTCTAGTCAATGAGCACAGTGTAATTGCTTAATTTAAAGTGGGTTTTCCCCATTTTAAAATACCTTTATGGAAAGTGTCATACTATTCACTCACTTAAAGTATACAGTTCAGTGGTTTTGTATATATTCACCATTTCCAGTCTCATAATTCCTTCATTTTGTTCTTTCAGCCCTAGAAGTGGTGATAACTGCTTTATGTTACTAGTCTTATTGACTTACCATACTGTATCCTCCTAACTCTACCTACTCTGGTATGTCTCAGACTTTGAAACAGATCACTTATGGGTCCCCTTAAAATGAAGATTTTTACCTAGTACCTCTGCAGTGGAACCTGAGATTCTCCATTTACATCACAGTGAGCTGATAATACTACTAGTCTCTTATGTAGAGGATCATGTCAGCTGCCAATAATAATAATTTGACAGGGGCTGAGAATATAGCTCAGTGGCACAGTGCCCATTTGGCAAGTATGAGGTCCTGAGTTTGATTCCCAGTGCCAAAATAATAATAATAATAATAATAATAAATTTGACTTATTCATTTTCTATGTATGTCCCTTTTATTTCTTTCTCTTGCTTGATAGCTCTGGCTAATGTTTCAAGAACTATGTTGAAGTGGAGTGGTGGTCACTATCATCCCTGCATTGTTCCTGATTTTAGAGGAAAAGCTTTCCTTTTTTCCCCATCTAATATTATGTTGATCATTCATTTGTCATAAATGGTTTTATCAGGTTGAGATAAGACCTTCTATATCTATTTTCTTCAGAATTTTTTTATCATGAATGGAGGTTGGATTTTGTCAAAGGCTTTTTCTGAATCTACTGAGATGATCCTATGGTTTTTGTCCTTGCTTTGTTTATGTAGTGCGTTACATTTGATTTGCACATATTGAACCATTCCTGCATCCCTGAAATGAATCCTACTTGGTCATGATATATTATCTTTTTGATGATTTGTTGCACTTTGTTTGCCAATATCTTGTTGAGGACTTTTGCATCTATGCCCATGAAAGAAAATGGCCTGTAGTTCTCTTTTTGGTTGAGTCCTTGTCTGGTTTTGGCATCAGAGTAATGCTAGCTTGCAGGGATGACTTTGGGAGTACTCTTTCAGTTTCATTAAAGGGTTTTGAGTTTCAGTATTGGCATTAGATATTTCTAAAGTTCTTGTAGAATTCGGCAATGAATCCATCAGGACCTGGGCTTTTCTTCCTTGATAGTTTTTTATTAATTCTTCAATTTCATTGCCTGATATTGGATTATTCAGGATTATTATATCTTCTTTTTGTTTATGTGTGTGGCTTTTTGAGACAGGATTGCCATGTAATCCAGGCTGGCCTTGAACTCAATATGTAGCCCAAATGACCTCAAACTTGCAGCAGCCCTCCTGCCCCAGCCTCTCAAGTGCTGGGATTACAGGTATGCACCACCAAGCCCAGCTAGGATTTTTATATCTTCTTGTTTTAGCTTTGGTAGTTCATATTTATTTACAGTAGGAATTAGTACTTCAGGATTCTCCATTTTATTAGAGTACAAGTTCTCAGAGTAGTTGTTAAAGATCTTTTGGATTTTGGCAGAATCTGTTGTGATCTCACATTTTTAAATTCTGGTTACAATTATTTAAGTCTTTTCACTTTTTGGTAAGACTGGCTAGGGGTTTGTCTTTTTTTAATTCTTTCAAAGCACCAGCTCTTTGATTCATTCTTTGTAATTTTTTTTAGTCCAAGTTCATTAATTTCTGCTCTGATCTTTATAACTTCCTTCTTTGTACCAAGTTTGGGTTTGGGTTATTCTTGTTTTTTGTTTTTTTGTTTTTTGTTTTTTGTTTTTTGCTTGTTCTTGCTTTCTAGGACCTAGAGGTGCATCATTAGGTAATCTATTTGAATCTGCTCTGTTTTTGTGATGTAAGCATTCACAGGTCTGACTTTCTCTCTTAGGACTGCTTTCATTGTTGCCCCATAAGTACTGCTATGTTGTCCTGACATTATAATTTGATTTTGTAAGCTGTCTAATTTCTTCCTTGATTTCTTCTGTGACTCATTGATTATTGAACAGTATTGTTTCGTTTCCATGTATTTGCATAGTTTCTATGGTTTCTTTTGGCATTGATTTCTAGTTTTATTGCACTGATAATAGCGTGGTGTAATTTCAATTCTTTTGCATTTACTTAAGCATGCTTTATGGGTTAATATGTGGTCTATTTTGGAGAAGGTCCCGTGTTGCTGAGAAGAATATATATTCTGTGGTTGCTGTGTGAGCACTCTATAGATAACTATCAAGTCCATTTGTTTGATGGTTGGGTTTAACACTAAAATTTCTTTGTTGATTTTTTGTCTAGTTGATCTATCTACTTTCAACAGTAGAGTATTGGAGTCCTCCATTATAAATTGTGTTGGTGTTTATCTGATCTTTTTTTATGTCCAATAGTGTTTGTTTTAAGAAGATGGGCACACTGGTATTTGAGGCATATATAATTATTTCTTCCAGTTGAATTATTCCTTTAATCAACAGGTAGAGACCTTTGGCTCTTCTGATCAGTTTTGGTCTGAAGTCCATTTCGTCTGAAATTAAGTTAGCTACTTTTTTTTTTCTGGATTCTTGTTGCATGGACTACTGTTTTTCCATCTTTTGATTTTTAATCTGTGAGTTTATTTTTGAATTAAATGTGTTTCTTGGTATATTGTTGGCCTTTATTTCTTGATCCAATTCATCAATATATGTCTTTTGGTTCTGGAATTGAGTCCATTTGTATTGAGAGTCATTATTGAAAGTGATTCATTGCTTTTCACTAGCCACTTTCAAGAATCTGTCCCTGTGCTGAACTCCTGGTATTTTGACTATGATATAATTTGACATTGAGAATTTCTCTTTTGGTCATGACTGTTTAGGGTTCTATATGCCTTACTTATCTGTATGTTTATTTCTTTCCCTATATTTGGAATGTTTTCTGCTATTATTTCTCTAAACATGTTTTTTATGCCATTTGTGAGGTTTTCTGAATTTTCATTTATTCCAATTAATCATAAATTAGTGTTACTTGTATCATCTAGCAGCTACTAGATCCATTTTTAATGCTCTCTTTTTTTTTTTTTTTTTTTTTTTTGTGGCACCGGGGATTGAACTCACGACCTTGCGCTTGCCAGGCAGGCACTTAGACCGCTGAGCTAGATCCCCAGCCCTTGATCTCTTGTTTTTAAGGTATCTCTTAGTAATTTGTCTTTGAAAGCATCCCTACTCTCTAGTTCTGATAGTTTGTCCTCACTTCAGTCACTTTTGCTGGCCATGCTTTCAATACAATTTTTAATCTCCTGGATTTCTCTTTGGAACTTTTTCATGGACTCTAATTCTTGCTAAACTGATCATGTTTCTATCATTTTAACTCAACTAACTTATTAGTGTCATCCATAAGCTCCCTGATTAGTTTTTTTGTTTTGTTTTGTTTTTTGTTTTTTGTCTCTCTTCTTGGTTTTTATTTTTTTTTATTTTAAAGATAGTAAAACCTAACAAAACAAAACAGAATAAATCCAGTCAAAACACAGCAGGGAAATTGGTACAGAATATCAAAGCAGGGTAATGGGAAAACAACAATGGCTACTATAGTATATCTTGTTATCTTCACAGTAGTTTTCCATTCCATCAGTTAAAGCAAAATCAGACCAAAACAAAACAGAATAAAACCAATCAAAACAGAATATTGAGTAAAGCAAAAAAAAAATTAAGAATAAAACAAAACAGTGAGAACATTATTAGACTTTAAAAACAAGACAGAAAAAACCCCCATATTTACCGTGTGCATACTGTTATCCTTCCTATACATGCTCAGACTGTCATCCCCATGCCTGTAAATTCAACCTAACAATACAATCCTTTAGGTGCTTTTTGTACCTCAATTGCTATCAGCTCAGGTTGACCTCCAAACCAGCTGGCGGCTTATGGGGTGAGAGGGTTTGGTGATTTTCAGTCTGCATGCCAGTAGGCTTACAGGAGGCACTGGCTTTTTCTCTTCCTGGGTCCCACACAGTCTGTGTAGTTTAGCAGAAAGGCTGGCTAGTTGGAACCTTGATTGGCTCCTGCCAGTCCCAACATGGCTGATTCTCAGGAGTTGCTGACTTTTCCTTGTCTTCCTGGGTCCCGCATGATCTGCATGGCTTACCAGAAAGGCTGGCTAGTTGGATCCTTTCCCTGATTGTTTTAATACTTCCATTATCTGTTTAGTTACATCTCCTGTGATCTCACCTGGCACCTCATTGATCTGTTTTTATCTTCCTCTGTTAGCCTTTCCAGTAATTCAGCTATGTGACTTTTATTTTCCTACCACTTGATGTGCACAGGGTCAGCTTTGGGGAAATTGGGAGTTTTTGAGGCATTTTGTTGCCTTATCTTCTCATGTTTCTATTGTTTTTGTTTGTGAGGAGTTTTTGTGCATAAGTTTGTAGGTGTCTATAGTGAAAACACTTTGTTGCTAGTATTGAGATCTCTTTAGTCTGCTTTTCAGTGATGCACTGTGGATATAGCTAACTATAGTCCTTTGTCTTTGTCCCAAAGGCTGACCATATCTGTTAATTTGGGATGGGAGGATCCAGTGCACTTGGCCCAACATTCAGTTCTCCAGGAATGGACCAAAGTGTTATAAATGTCACAAAGGTAATTTGGGTGTTGTCATACAGAGGAAATTCACTAATAGCAACAATGATGTGACCCTGGTAATATCAAGCAAATCAACAGTACTATTGTCCAACACAATTTGGATATTGACATGCCATAAGAACTGATAATGTGCCACTCTTAACCATAGAAAACAAACCACAATTAAGGTATAAACACCAAGACAATCCAGATAGTGACTGTCTTGGTTACTTTTCTCTTGTTGCTAAGATAAAATACTTGACCCCAAAATGAAGGAAGGAAATGTTTATTTAGCTTACAGTTTTTTGAGGTTTCAGTTTGTACTCAGCTGGCTCCAACCAGTGCCAGTGGATGCATACTCATTGCATTTTGTATGCATCTAAAACCAGCACCATGTGGATGATGCTGAGGTCTGCTGCCAATTGGAGCAGTAGCCAGGCTTTCTTCACTCTTGGCTGTAGGGGTCGAGTGCCTGGATCATTGAGCACTCTGTACCTGATTATGAGGAACAGATTCTCTATGCCACTGCCACTCTGGAACCTAGTGCAGACACCACCATTTTGGAAGCTCATGTGGTCTCCACCACCACCATTCTGGAACACAGTGCTCTGCAGCTTTCTCCTCAAAGCAAGTCTTTCACTTCTGCTGTTTTGAAGCTGCAAGGGGTGGAGACCTGCTGCCACTTCCCATGATGCCTCCAGGCCATGTTTTATATTCTTTTGTTTCTTCTCATCAATTGAGATCTCCTCAGTTGTATCTTTGCAGTCCACAGCTTTATTGGAGCTTCCTTTCTGGCCAAACTTACAATGTTTTAAATCATCCTGCTGGACTCTTTGCTTTTGATTTGCAACATAAATCTGGCTAAAAGCCCTGAACCATAGCCATACCACTGCCTCAACATTCGACTGCCTTGAAATTTTTTCTGCCAGATCAATTAGTCCACTGCCCTTAATCTCAGTCTCAGGCAAAGTCTATGGACATGAGCAAAATGCAGACAAATTTTCTGCCAAACCATAATGCACATCATCTGGAGTATAACAACCAATAGAGTCCATCTTCCCAGCAGAAACTTCCTGAGACTGGCCTTTACCAACAGGGTTTCTATCAGCCTTCTGGTCTTTTGCACTCTGACCAGTGTCCCATACAGAACTGCCTAAGGTGTTCCAACTCTACTCTTTCAGGTGACATCTCTGAACCTTTCCAAACTCTTCCCACAAGCCATTTCCAGAGGCTCTTGAACCACATGGTCAGGTACAGTCACAGCAATGACACCACTCCACTAGCACAAATTCTGTCTTGGTTACTTTCCTCTCATTGCTGGGACAAAATACCTGACACCCAAAATGAAGGAAGGAAAGGTTTATTTAGCTCACAGTTGGAGGTTTCAGTCTATAATCAGCTGGTTCCAAGGCAGGGTGGCATGGCTAAGAGGCAACTGTTCATGGTGGTCACAAGTGACAAGAGCAAAAAGGGCAAAAGGAAAAAGCATGCCTCTTTCCCTCCCTTATATTGTATATCAGCTACCCACCTCTGGGCAGGTGCAGCACCCACACTGCCAATCCCAGCCCTAGACAATGAACCAATCACAAATACTAGACTCAGCCACCTTTGAAAGGCCCATCCCCCATGACTTCATGAAGCTTTAAAGGGGGTTTTAAACACAAACCATTATAGTGACATAGAGCAAATATGTACTAAATACAACAGCTGTACCTCCACAAATGATAGACAACAGTAATAATACAGAGTTAGCTATCTAAAGATTAATAAAGCTTAATGGCTACACTATTAAAAATACGGAGGGTTGGGAATGGGAGAAAGCAAGAGGAAATTTCTGAAAAATTAAACAATGTGAGATGACACATGAGATTCAGGATCCTATCAAGGAGTAGAAAGATATTTATAGAATTAGATAAAGGTAACAGAAAAAAGCAAATGAGAAGGACCAGGGATATAGCTCAGTGGCACAGCACTTGTCTGGCAAGTGAGAGGTCATGAATTTGATCCCTGGTACCAAAAAAAAAAAAAAGAAAGAAAGAAAGAAAGAAAAGAAAAGAAAAGAAGGCAAATGAGAAATAAAAAAGAGAAAAGGGAAGAAAGAAGAAGAAAAAAGAAAAAGAAATAATGTCAACAATAAAAAGAAAAAATTAAAGGAAGAAAAAGGAAAAAAAAGAAGAAGAAAATAACCCAAAGAAGAAGAAGAAAAATTTCCCAAACCCTGATAAACACATGAAGAGAAAAAGAGAAAAGGAGAAAAAAGATGAAATAAAGAAACAAGAACAAAAAAAAATCCAGGAAAAATTGTTTTCTGTATATTTGTGGATCTACAGTTTTGGAGTGCAGCAACTCATGGTTTTCTTTGCCTAGCCTTACAGCTTGTGAGTTTGTGAGGTACTCCCCATTCCAGGGGCCCTGCGTATCCCCCTGTAGCAGTGTGCAAGCTGAGTCATTTTTCAGCCCACACTGGTAGGTAAGGAAGACAGTCATACCCCGACATCAGTGCCAGATGCAGGCAGTAGCGCAAGGGCCCTTGATGCCAGCACTTTCAAAGCTAGCACAACTCAAGCCAAGCCTGACTTCCCACTGTGGGGTCAGGGATGTGTCCTTCTAGTCTGAGCTCAAACCCTCAGGGAGTCTCTTTCTAGCCTACTTCCTGTCTGTAGCTATCTCTCATCCAGTCACTATGGGACAGGGTAACCCCAGAAACCCTGAAGTGAAGCCCCCCCCACTGAATCTCAGATTCAAACAACCAACCCCGACCAAGCATAATCTAGCAACATGATGGGCACCCACATTGGTACCCATCTCAGGCAGTTGTGGCCTATGTGGAAGGTGTCTTCACAGAGCAAAACCCCAAGCTGTCCCTGTGGATCACAACAACTACACCCTCCACCCCA
>RJWT010054074.1:0-10357 GCA_004365215.1 Cuniculus paca | reverse complement strand
GCACTGATGCTAGAGCAATACTCATGAAAAACTCGAAAGTCATTGTCTTCTGTGGACCAGGGTTGATGGTAGGAGGTGGTCATACAGAATTGAGCTCCTGGAGAGAAATGATAGAATTCCAAATTGATAATGGAGACCAGATAATAATGATTAAATATCAGAAAAAAGGTGGTTACAATTATTGCAATGTAAGAATCATAAAAATAAGGTCAGAATGACACTTTAAAACTTTTAGGATACAAGGATACTGATTCCCATTTTACCTCCATTCAACTTACTAGCCTTGTCCTCCCAAAATTTAATATAATTAAAAGATGACAATGCTCGGTTGTAAATTCAACCAAGTAGTAGCCTCAATTGAAGATGCCACTCCATATGACACTGTTACTATTAAGCTTAATTGTCAACTTGGTCACCTGGGGAACCACCTAGGGGATTAGTAAAGCACACTTCCAGGTGTGTCTGGGTAGGCTGAGGAGGCATGACCTAGGTTCCATATTGGTTCCTGACCCCTTCCTCTCGGACACTCTCCCCTCCTCTACTTCCCAGCCACCCTGAAGTGAGCAGCTTGTCTACACCGCACCCTTCTGCTATGATGTTCCTGCCTTGGAACCAGCTGACCATGGACTGAAACCTCTGAAACCATGAGCTAAATAAACAATTTTCTCCTTTAAATTATGGGTGTCAGATATTTGTTCACAACAACAAGAAAGCTAACTAGTATATATACCTTCAATAGCACAGATCATCAGGGCCTTATGTTGCTATTAACACATAAATGTACTTTCTTCCATACTCATTAAAAAAAGAGCCACATTCATTTGGAATGAACCGTCTTGCCCTGGGACTATTTTGATCCTGTCATTCTCTGTCCTAATAAGACCTGGCCTGCTGAATGTCCCACATTACATTGGTCCACTATATCAATTACATTACATTGGTCCACTATATCAATTACATAATTATACATGGAATGGATGAGCAAATATGGCTCATCGAGGTAGACATGATGCAAGACACATGAACTCTAGAGAGTGGGATATAACCCAGCTAAAAAGAAAGGATTCCCTACCTCAGTAAAATGTTTAGGGTTCAGTTGTCTGGGGCATGCTAAGTTATCCCTTCCAAGTAAAAGAAAAATGATTGCATCTTTCACCTTCCACTACAAAGAATGCACAAAGTTTGTTAGGCCTCTTTGGTCCTTCTTTCTATTGATCAAAGAAAGTCATGTAAACCAGATAAATACATAATACCCTTGGTGGAAAAAACTTTAAACTCGCTTATAGTATGGATACAAAGAGTGGTGAAAAATTGGGTCCAACAATTCAACCTACCATTCGAGCTATTTCTACTTAAGGAGTATCACCTGCGGAGCCAGACTATTGCTTAGCAGCTCTGGACCATTCCATAAGTCATTTAGAATTCTCCAAACACAGGTTTCCTCATCTATAGTCTATATTGATAATTCCTCATAAGTGACTGTAGGAATTGCATGTATTATTGGGGCTTTGAACTTTGGGCACCAATACTAGTTAGGAGCCCTCTGAATGGTAGGTTAATCTAATATTCCATGATTTGATTAGTAAAAACTAGAGGAAGAAAATCAATGGTTTAGCTATGACATCGTAGCAATAGATTGTGACAAAGTTACCATGTTAGAGAGACACTAAAATTCAATAGGACCCAGAAAACAATATTCCTTCAAAATGTCTATTAACAACCCTTCTGCCAGCAGCTATAGCTATTTGTCTTTGAGGAAAGATGTGTCTCCCAGAAAAAAGGGAGGCCACTTGTTAATATGTGTTTAGTCTGACCATCCTTTTCCACATGTTCTTCATTCCTTGGCAGCTTGGTTTTTTGGTTCATAGACAAGAGGGGTATTTGCCTTAGAAGGGTCAAGGGCAAAGCTAGGCAGAGACACAAGGGAAACGCATCCCTGGGTATTGCTATAGTTTGTTACCTGCTGGTCTGTCCAGGTGGCCTCGCTCAGGGGAAGGGTGGTGCCAAAGCCAATCCCAAAGTGTTCTTATTTATCTTCTTGGATTGGAACTAACTTGCGCAATATCACACAAGTCTTGAACCTCAAGCCTCTTGAGACCCACATGGCTGTTAGGTTCCTTCTATCCTCTTACCCCAATATCCTGAATTAGCCCTTCCCAGTGAAATTGTCCTGAGGGAATTAGGCTTTAGCTCTTTAAAAAAACGTCCATCCGTGGAAATGGATTGACTTTTCTGCTATGCATCTTAAATACTGTAGCTTTATAGCACCATTGGAATAATGGGTGGTTATAATAACAATAGTGGCCACTTACACAACTTTCTGTAGTGCTGGATTCTCTTTTAGGAACCCGAGACAGGAAGTTCTGTTAGGATATAACTCTTACCCCATGATTGAAGCTGGACTTCAGTACCATTCAGTAGCCTCACATTTTAGCACTGAGATGGGGACAGGAGAAGGGGAGCAAGGCGCCTCTTTAATCAGCATAAACTGAAAGTTGCGTGCATTACCTCTGGTTGACCAAAACATAATTTCGTAACTAAACCTAGTCACTAAGGATACTGTGAAGAGTGGTTCCTACCCTGGCAGCCAAATGCACAAATAAAATTCTTAGGTGTTCTATTACTAATAGGAAAAAGGATAGAATAAACAAATATAATTATCAGTCTGTCGCATTTGACTGTTACTCACTAGACAGTCAGCTTCATGATAACAGGAACTATGCTTAATTCCTAAGCATAAATAAGCTTGTCGTGGTATTTACCACATAAAAGACCCTTAATAACTTTGATGAAATTCAATTTATTTATATCACATTAAGATAATCCAAAATAGTCTCTTGAATTACAATGTTCAAAGACCCAGGGACAAACGGTTCACTGAGTACACATGTAACTTCTTCTGCTTTTTCTTCTTCTCCCAGGATAACCTGGATTTATCCCAAGCTAAGTTGTTCTCTGTTGGTTTTAACTATGAATTGCTTCAGCCTTTCTACAGGCAAAGGAAAGTGAAAATTTGTTGCATTTTTAAACATTTTTCCAAGCCCCAGAAAGGTCAGCCACAGTGAAAAATTGTCCCCAATCCAAAGAGAGAAGTAGAGTTTAGCAGATTGCAAATGTAAAGTGCTGATCCTATCTAAACCCCAAGATCCAGCTGTGCCTGAAGCTAGATTTGTTCCTTTGCAGCTACATGCACAAGTAAATTCTTTCTTTTTTTTTTTTTAACTTAGGTTTATTTGAGTTAGAATTCCTGTCATTTGCTTCCAAAAAAAGTCTTGATTTACAGGGTGCTGGAATCAGTTTGGTTACCTTAACAACGCCCTCATCTCCCAGGGCTAACACTGCGGAGGCCCTATGAACAGCTCCTATGGTTATGTCCCAGTGGTTCAGAAAATTGCTCCAGGTTCCACTTTGTACTCTCCACACTAAACCTTCTTGTTCCATTTCTTTATCTCTACTTCTATCCTGTGGCCTGACAGCTGGATCTCTTTTGATTGACACTTCATGGTACACTGAGCCTGGCCTTCCATTTCAGTTCCACCCTGAATGTAGCCCTCCAAAAAGCCTAGGCTATAGCCTTTTCTTTCCATTGGCAGGGTCTCTGGCCCCTGTGTCCACCCCAGAGCCCCTGCGTCAGACATCTCTCCACAGCAAGAACCATGTTTGTCTCCTCAAGTGAGTTCTGTATGAACTCCACAGGTCTCCTTAACAGATGCTCATTTTCTTTTGATGTAGTTCCCTTGGCTTTATGCGATTCAGGAAACCTCAAAGGTCAAAACCCGTAGAGACTGCCAAATGATTCAGTATCCTTCCTAGGTTTAGTAACAGAAATTGTTGCTAGGAAAGGATAAAAAAGAATAAAACTTCATAAGGAAGTTAGTCATTTAAATAAGAAAGTCCTGAAAATTTACAATTGTGTAAGGGACCCTCACCACACAGAGAAAACTTTTTGCCCTCTAGGGAATGTCCCTTTTACGCCCCTTCCTCAACTTGTTCATGTTAAAAGTCCCAATCCCCATTACCTCAGAATATGGCTGTATTTGCAAATACTCTTTAAAGAAGTAATTAAATTAAATAATGTCATTACGATGGGCCCTAATCCAAAATGATTGATATCCTGATTAGAAGAGATTAGGGCACACCACACACACACACACAAACACACACACACACAATGAGGAGAGACCCTGTGAAGACAATGGGAGAAGAAGGAAAATACAGGCCAAAGAGAGAAGCTTCTGGAGAAACCAACCTTGCCAAACCTTGGTCTCAGACTTCAACCCTCTAGAACTATGAGAAAATAAATTTCTGTCTTTAAATCATCTGTTTGAGGGGATTTTGTTACAATAGCTTTAGAAAACTAATACCATTCTCTACTAATTATTAGAAAACTGGCATCTCTCCTCACCAAATCCTTTGGGAAAGAGCAATAGGAGCTTCTTCCTGCACCCCCCCCAAACAGAGCCACAGGAAAACGAACCCACAGAATGTGCACAGTTCCCACCACACACTTCCTCATTCAGCCAGTCTCCACGGACCCGGAGTCTCAGTCACTGGGGGGAGATAAAGCCAGTGATAAACTGCCGGTATTCTTTGCCTCAAGAATCAATAATGGCTCCTCATCCTCCTGTTCTTTCCCTTCTTATTTCCTTTCTGAACAATTTCTGCCACACTCAGGTGGAGCTGAGCAAGCAAGAAGTGTGTGTGTGTGGGGGGGTGAGTGTGTGTGTGTGTGTGTGTGTGTACTGGGGGTGGTAGTGATAAGCCATGGTGGTCTAGAGAGAGTTCTGGAACTTGAGTAAGACAAAGTGTGTGTACGTAACAGGTGGAAGTGGCATGAGGGATCTAGTCCTAAAAGGATGCTCCAGGCATTTATGTGGGTGGGCTACTTCCAGTGAGGTGTTGAAGGCTAAACAGGGTGTGGTGAGTTTCCATGAAGGAAGCTGGTCCAGTTGAAGCCAGAGCAAGGTAAGGAGGGCACACCTCCCCATCGGGGTACAGTCCAGTGTGGGATGTTGAATCCTAAGCAAAAGGAGGAGATACCTGCATGGCAGAGCAGTTCAGCAAGGTGTTAGAGGTGACAAGGGGTAAGGAAAGCAGTCATGTTGGGTGGGGGCAAAGGTCTGGCATGAGGTGTTGGTTGATGAGGATGGTCATCCAAACGGAGCTGCCTGGTGTAAGATGGTGAGGCTTGAGTGGAGTGAACAGGGCATCCAACATGGTAGGTTTGCCTAGTGTGACATATTGGAGTACAAGTGATATAGGGAGGGCAGACAGGAGATTGGTCACAACAGAAAAACTGAATAAATGAAAATATATGAAGTACAGTAAAAGGTAAGTATCTCACTTTTGGAGAGGCAGTTACAAATGTGGAATGGGGAAAACTAGAACGGACTCTGCAGTGTTAGATTATAATTGGAGATAATAGTTTTCAAGATACAGATAGATGATAAATAGATGATAGATAAGAATAAATGAGCTGGGCATGATAATGCATGCCTGTAATCCCAGAACTCTGAAAGGCTACAGCAGGAGGATCACAAGTTTGAGCCCAGCCTAGACAATTTAGTAATTTACCAAGGCCTTGTCTCAAAGAAAATAAAAGGGCGGGGTGTGGGAGTGAGCACATAACTCAGTGTGAAAGCTCTGAGGTCAATCCTCAGTATTGCAAAACAAAAATGTGCAAAGGTATAAACACAGTAACATATGCAGTGAGCAGACATATGCTCGGTGCACTGAGGACATGGTGCCGCCCCATAGCAATGAGCCCACTGAGTTTTGAAACTAAATTTGGTTTCTAAACATCATTCTCCAGAAAAAGACAACAAGGATCCTCCCCTCAATGGCTGATTCCAGAGCAGGGCTAAGCAAAGTACAAAATAAGCCTAAAGGCTCTTTTGTACCAGAAAGTAAGAAAATGCTAAAACATTTTAGGGACATGTCACATCAAAAAGACAGAAACCAGCTTGAAAGGACTCCCATTGGCTAAATAAAGACTAAAATAAATATGAAAATAAATAATGATAGTAACAGATGATGACCTTTCAGTGAAATAGGAATCTGTGAGTCCATATTGATAGAAAAAGCAAATTGAAAGTATGATAAGAAACAAATTATTGATAAAGACTCAAAGTATATCTCCACAAGATACTTACTAATGATAAAGGGCAAGATGGCTGGCAAATGCCATCTTAATCAAAGATCAATGTCAACATCATCAGTAATGAGACAAATCTAAATCCCATGCCATTTAATGGGATGCAATGAAAACATATTACCGTATCAGCTCTGATATTTCTAAGATGCATAGCCTAAATCTAATCATTAAGACATGTCAGATTCATATAAAGTGAAGGATAGTCTATAAAATAACTAGACTTCAATCTCCACAAATGTCAAGATCATGAAAGTGAAGGAATGATTTAAGAATGTTCGAAATTGAAGGAGACTGAAGAGACATGACAGCAAAACTCAACACACTATTCTAAGCTGGATCTTTCTAAAGCACAGTCGGGGCATTTGGAGAAACTGAGGCTTAGAGGATAGTGGTGCAGTCATGCTAATTTCCTGATTTGGTGCTTATATTGTAGTTATAAAGAAGAATGTCCTTTTTGTAAGAAATATACTTAAATATCTGAGAGTGATGAGGCATCACATCAGCAACTTTCACTCACAGGATTCAAAACTACAAAGAGTTGTGTTTGACTTTCCTATGAATTTGATGGGATCGTTTCAGAAAGGAAGAAAAGAAAGAAGAGCAGGAGGAAGGAAGGAAGAGAAGGAGATAAGGAAGGAGGGAGGGAGAAAGGAAAGAAGGAAGGGAAGGATGCAGGACAACTGATTCAGTCACTTCAACAAATCTGTCATGAAGACAGGGATGTATTAAAAAAGGCTTATGGGACATACGAGTAGATGCAAATGTAGCCCTGGGTGAGAATTAAATTTGCATAAACCAGTGATAAAGCATATTTTGGAGACAACTGAATAATATATTTGCTATTATTAGATTAAGGTGAAAATATGTTGAAATGGGAAAATAGAGATCATTGACTTTAAAAAGGCAGATAGTAGAAGTATGTATCATGTGATCTTGTTTTATAGGAGAAAAAGGAGAAATATTAACAATGTTCTGGAATGATAAATAGTAACCTTGGCACCTGCACTCACTGACTGGTGGGAATATTTTTATATTATGCCCTGCCTCTGTGCTGGGCATTGAACCCAGGGCCTCACACATGCTAGGCAAACACTTTGCCACTAAGCCTTGTTTTAGTATTAGTAAAACAGTAGTTTTAGAGTAAAATTTAAGTAACGGAATTAGGGAAAGAGTGTCCCTGAGGTCAGTGTTCACTTCCTTTAGTGACATAGATTTTCAGCAACTGGGACAAGTCAGTGTCACTAAAGACACCAGGCAAAGACTTTGCAGCATCTCCTGACCCAGGCCTGGTGGAAGGTGATGGAATCCACTGCATGTGTCTGAGAGGTACCTCAGGGAGTGAGTGTGTCTGCATCGGTAAATTTTAGTACCATGCAGAAATGCCTTTGTTATGTCATCTGTAAAATGAGGACTAATATTCCCCCTCAGAAAGTTATTGGGAGGATGAAATGAGTTAATATCTATAAAGTGTGAAATAAATGACTAATAGCACCTGGAATCCCTTATACGAATACAAGATTTATGTTCAGTGGCCGTCTCTGTTTATGGTTTCATGAAGAGGATTAAGAAAAAAGATACAGTCACCAAGAACCAGTTTAGAACTTGGTATTTCTTTTCTTTTTTTGGGCGGTGGTGGTGAGGGGGACAGGTTTCACTATGTAGCACAAGCTGGCCTTGAATTCAAAGTGATCCTGTGCCTTAGTCCTCCAAGTACAGGATTACAGGCATGTGCCACCACACCTGGCTGGTTTCTTTTAACCCATGAATTCTTATACACGCTTTTTTATTGTAAGTGCCTTACAAATAATAAATTTTTATTAATCATAGTAATCCTATGAAGAGGATAATATTATGACCCTGTCTGTTTTATAGATGAAAGAAGTGAATATTAACCTGTCTATAGCTCCACGGCCAAAAAGTCAGGGCTAAGTATACGATCAGGCGGCCCATATTCTCAACATCGAACCCTGTTGCCTCTCTTACTGGCACATAACCAAGCATGGTTGAGCACTAATGTATGTACTGATTGTTTTCAAACCAACTTGCAAGCTAATACTTCGAGTTCCAAATGCATCTCACCCAAGAACAGTATTGCAAATCAGCTTTGGTTCTTTAGGCTAACCTTTTGAAACAGCAAACCTATTTAACTCACAGCATGGCCGATTCAGAACAACTGTGTCCTCAAAATTGGGACCCTCAAGGCTGACATTGTAAGTTTCAACTTCCAATCAATTCCTCAGGTTGACAGCAAGCCCTCAATGCATAATTCTGAGACTGGCCTTGGCAAGTATAATTAACGAAGTCTGCCATAATGGAAGTGGAAAGAGATGCCTGAAAACCAGGCATCTGGCATTTCTGGTCCAGAAACATTTAAACCCTGACCAATAGCTGTAAGTTAAGACTTGTCTCTGTGTACTTTTCCATTTTGAGCACTATGGAGTCCAGAGTGTGGAGGAAGGGGACAGGGCAGGGATTCCAAGAATTAGGGTAGGGCTTCAGTGACAGGGAGGGAGGGCCTGATTCAATTAATGTCTGAGGCAACTCTGATGAGGTGACAACTGTTCAGAAATACAGGTAATTTAGAAGTCAAGCGTTGCTATGGCAGCAATGCCTGCCACATTTTCCTCTCATGCTCAAATATCGCCCCAGTGATCCACTCACTGGCAATGGCCTAGTCAGCTTGCTGTTGCTGTAACTGAATATCACATATTATTACAACTGATTATGTCATAGTTATACAGGTGGGTGTTGTAGGCTAACATAACAGAAAAACTACTGAACCTTGTCTGTACCTCCCCACTCCTTTGCTTGTGAGGCTACTCCCGCCTTGAGAATGTAACTTAGTTCTGTATTCTCAGGCCTGTTCGGTGCACCATGCCCCAGCAGGTATGCCAACCAGGATGTTATAGATGTATGTGTAATTGTAATCATTGTCAATGGGGATGGATCAAGATGTTATAGATGTATGTGTAATTACAACCATTGTCAACGGGGATGGCAACCAGGACATCATAGATGCATGCTTAATTGTAACCATTGTCACCAGGGGTATGGTTGTAGTACATAAATACCTAGCTCTCCCTTCACTTGGCACTGCACAGTGGTTCCCTGCATGGGTCCTGCTGTCCAGTCGCCAGCTGGCTAGTAAAGGCTGTTAAATTCTAATTGGCACCGTCTCTGGCTCCTTGGTTTTATCTTGAACCCGGTTCAGTGGGAAGAGAACCTTTTTGCTGCATAACACAGTAAGACAGGGCAAGCACATGCTGGCTTGGGTCTCTCTTCTTATAAAGCCACTAATGCCATCATGGGGCCCCACCCTCATGATCTCATTTAATTCTAATTACCTCCCAAAACCTCTTCCTTCAAATACCATTAACATATGATTTGGAGGTTCAACTTCTGAACAGTGAACTTTTGGGGGAACCCATTGAAACCAAGGCAAGCAAGCCCAAGGGAAGTACTGACATCATCTAATCCACAGGCATTTCAAGAAGTTGGGCTCAGAATAGTTAAATGACTCATTCTAAGTCACACGGTGAGGCCCAGAACATCAGTCATGAGTTATACATAAAAGCAATGTCAGAGCAGAATGAAAATGAGCACATATAACCCAGCAAGACAATCCCACAAACCACCAGCTTACGTGCTGGACTGTTCAACTAAGGTTTGGAATGGAAGGATACTGCCTCATACTGCTGAGGTTTTCAGGGAGTACATCAGGATGACAAACAGACTTTGCCTGTGGTTTCCTGAGAACTTGTTTCTCACTGTAAAGTAGAAGGAAAAAAAACACTATTTGAAGTTGAAGTGAGGTTGTCTTTGAGAGTACTAGAGCCCAGCAGGCCCCTAAAATGTCCCATCAGCTTTCGAAAACATTCGCTGCTGCTGCAACAGCACTATTGGAACAAAGCCAAGCAGCTTTAAAAGAAGCCTGGTCCCTTGGACATAGATGGCATTGCCAAGAGAGAATAAAAAGGGGCCACTGCCTAGCTCGGCATCTGGGTCCAGCAGCTGCTCAATCATATCCACTAACCATGCCAAAGTCTTCCATGAAGAAATTCCCAATGAGAGGCCCAGCCACTCAGCAAGCTGGAGAATTGCCCAGGATGTAGGCAAAGAAGTGGGTTCTAGTTCACCAGTGTCTGCTGAGATTAACGGGCCCTTTAAGCAAGACAACAGAAAGATTTCAGAGTTCATAAAATG
>RJWT010054073.1:0-10337 GCA_004365215.1 Cuniculus paca | reverse complement strand
ACTCAATCTGGCTTTTGTTTTAGAAGCAGCTAAAATAGGTATTCTTTGAAAATAGACACAGCCTGTTTATTTTTCCACTAGACTGGGTAGTTTGACCCTTAAGCCTGAAGATTCAACTGTCCTGCTCTTTGAAGCTGACACGAGCGCTCTGCGCCAAACCATCACCACGTTTGGGTCCCTTAAGACCATTGTAAGTAATGCAGAGCTCAGGTGCTGCCTGGTGCGCACGCCCTGGCTGGGGCCTCATAGCTGCTCTTGTTACTGTGAATTGTGGCTTTCTCGAGGCATAACCTTCAGAAACTTCCTGTTCCAATTGGTGTTATAATGATTATATAGTAGGGAACTCTTAGATTTGATCATTTCTTTGTAGATCATTGAACTTACTGTAAATATTCTAGGGAAATAGCAATGCTTTGCTTCAAACATCTGAAATTTAGTTTCACTTTTTTTGGTAGGAACGTCTAGCATAAGTAACACTATGAAATTGTCTTTAATAGCAGATCCCTGAGCATCTGATAGCTCATGCCAGTTCAGCAAGCATTGGGCCCTTCCTAGAGAAAAGAGGTCACGTTCCAATGCCTGAGCAGGTGAGATGCTATTTTGTTTCTGGTAACTGAGGCCAATACTTGAGTTATATTTTCTTTGAGTTTTAACCAAATCACTTTTTCCCTACTATTTGGAAAAAACTTCTGTGTTAATGAATTACTTTATCCAGCTGAATTCTTTTTTGCATTATTGAATGTCAAGTTGTTTTGTCTTGAAAAAAGAGAAAACTGTTACTAATTAGTTCATAATAAATTATCATTAGTCATCACCGGTTTGGTTCTCTCTTGTGGATCCTTTCTAGTTCACAGTGGTGACTTGTTTGTAAAGGCAGATCCTGGACATCTGACTTAGACAGACTTAGGTGCTGTATTCCTTGCTTTAGCACTGGAAATTGAGGCTGGGGAGGGCCCACACCTTGCTTGGGCAGGACAATTCCCAAGGCAGAGAGCTCAGGTGAACTTGTTCTTGCACTGGACCATGCCTTGTTAAACAGCTAGTTTTCTGTGTGAGCAGCAGAAGTCAGCATCCAGCAGCACGGCTGTCCCCCTCAGCGAGTGGCTTCTTGGAAGCAAATCTGCCAGCGGTCATCAGGCTCCTTTCATGCTCAGCACCAACCCCCAGGACTGGCTGAGCCACAAACAGAGCTTGGAGAACAGCCAGGTACGGTGCCATCCTCACGGTTTCTGGGGTCCATGTAGTAGTCCGTGGAGTTGATGACTAACCAGTAGTTGATCTTTGTTTAGCTTTTGACCATAATCTGGAAATAAGTTTTTGAACTACACATGGAAACATAGTTTGTTAATTAATCTGTCTTTACCATGGATATAAAGTTTTAAAAACAGATTTTTTCCCAGCAGTATAACATGAACGTATTTCTGTCACTAATTTCTATAAAATCATCTGTATCTAATAACTCACCGATTAGCCAGAACTTTTAATTCTCATTTTTCTGGATATAAATGAAGTTGTCCTAAACATTTAGGACTACTTGTGCACATTCTTAATTCATTCTTTCCATTCTCAGGTGATAGTTCTGCCTACCCTTTAAAACTTGTGATACAAATTTCCAAGTTTGGGAACAGTCAATATTCCCACCAGCAAAGGATTCGCTGCCCCCACTTCATGGAACCTTTTTAATCAAAATGTCAAGTATTTTTCTTATTTTGCTTTTATATATTTTTCAGTTTTCTATAACTACAGAAAGTAGAATTTTTTCATAGTTGGATACATGTATTTTATAGCATAAACAGAACCCGCTTCCTCTTGCTTTACTGTGTACTTATATTTAGAAATATTGGGCAAGACAGTAAATATGCAGACAGAAGCCCCAAGCATTCATCATTATTCTGGCAAGCTAACGTTTTGTATTTCCTGTGTAGACATCTGCCAGAGCCTTCGGTGTCTTCAGTGAGGTCTGGGGCAACCTAAAGGGCTTAGAAAACTGGCTGCTCAAGAGTCAGCAACAAGAAGTTCCTGGAAGACCAAGCTCCCCGAAGCGTAAGAGCCATTCTGCCAGCAGTTCCCTGTCCACTGAAGCTGGGAAGGTTGGCAGTCTAGAGAATCTGGATCAAGATGACATGGGGCTGTCTGATTGGCTGGTAACTCCCCAGGAGCCTCGCAAGCTAGAGAAGCCTGAGACTGGCAGCCATGAAGCCAGTGAGAAGTTTCAGCACCTGTTCCCAGTGTTCCAGGAGCCCTACAGTGTGAGTGATTGGCTTGCCCAGCCTGCCTCCTGTACCAACTGTCAGGGCAACCAACCCAGAGGTGTGGAAATTGAAAACCTGGGCAGTCTGAAGTGCCTGAATGATCACTTGGAGACCAAGAAACCGCTGCCCACCCCCAGCGTGATTACTGAAGATTGGCTTGTCCAGAACCATCAGGAACCATACAAAGTAGAGGACGTGTGCAAAGCGAATGAACCCTGCACGAGCTTCGCAGAGTGTGTGTGTGATGAGAACTGCGAGAAGGAAGCTCTGTGTCGGTGGCTGCTGAAGAAAGAAGGAAAGGATAAAAATGGCATGCCCATGGAAGCCCAGTCGGAGCTTGAGAGTCGCAAAGAGTGTGATGTGTGGCTCTGTCCTTCCAGAAAAGAGCTAACAGGACAAGCTAAGGCACTGAAGGCATTCAGTCCTTCTAGAATTGCTGATTCCTTCCAAGTCCTCAGAAACAGTTCCTTGTCAGAGTGGCTCATCAGGTCCTCATGCAAAGAAGGGAGCCCCAAGAAAGTGCCAAATACAGGGGACAGGGCTGGCAAGCAAAAGCTCAACAGCCCCATGACCACTTCCTGGTGCTCCTTTAACACTGCTGACTGGGTCTTGCCTGGAAAGAAGGTGGGAAGCCTCAGCCAGTCCTCTGGAGACAAGTGGCTCCTTCGAAAGAAGGCCCAGGTAAGCAGAAATTCACAATTGCCATTTGAGTTTTATGTTTTAAATTCCAGATCTTGCAAAAGGCCTAGATCCTGACACATGTTAAATTTTATGTTTGGTTTGGGTATTAGTTTTTGTGCCATGTTAGGCAACAGGAGGATTTATGATTATTCAAGCTGAATTATTTGTGTGCGTTCCTGGTCTCAAAGCCCCATCCTGCAGGAATTTAAAAAAACAAACAAACCCAGCCTGTTATATTGCTGCTTTTTAGAAAGGATTAGGGTAGAAATAGCAATTGTCACCTTTGCTCTTGGTTATTAGAATGGCCAACATTTGTATTTCACTTTGTAAATCCTACTTGGAGTTAAGTCAGTCTTGTGCCACCTGGTTGTCATGAAGCAATCCGCCTTTTTTGTCTTCTTGCAGGAGGTATTTCTTAATTCACCCCTACAAGAGGAACATAACTTTTCTGCAGACCGATATGGGCTCCCAGCTGTCTGTGATCTCTTTGCCTGTATGAAGCTTAAAGTTGATAAAGAAAAGTGGTTGTATCGAACTCCTCTACAGGTGGGTGGGTACCTACAGAGCTGTCCTTACATATGAACTCACACTTTACCCACTGAACCATACTCCTGTTAGCTGTGATGGGGCAAGAGCAGGAGCTCCTAAAAATGCTGTGTATTTGAACTTGCTCTATAACCAGGCATATTGAAAGTGACCTTTCAAGATGTGATGATTAGGAATTTTTATATCCCTTGTAGATTCTAGTAGCTTATTGAGAAATGAGTCAGTTTGAAGGTAGAATTTGCTTTTCTTTTCTGGTGAAGTGATTTCTTGTCTGTGGGCTTCTTTACAGATGTGAAGGAGCAGACTGCGACTCAAGCTTGTTTGCAGATCATCTCACATCTGTGAGCTGTGGCTGCTTCTCCATTGTGTTCCTGGATCTGACCAGTCAGCTTAGTTTCTTTCCTGCCTGAGTTTGAGCTAGCCAGAGACCTCATCAAATTACGGGCCACTTTCTTACAGATCTGAAGAGGCTATGTGTTGATGCTGAGATGATTCAGTTCTCCTTTATGAATTTTCCCCCTGCATTAGAAAGGCAGCGTTGTGGGGGACAGGTCTCTACCTGGCTTCCCTGGCTCCTGAGATCGGGTTGTTCATGGAAGCGCGTAAATACCGTAGTCCCCAAAGTAAACCACCTGTGTTCAGCATCCTAAAGCTAGCAAACTCCCGAGCCTTTTGATGGCCCTTTACATGCTTCTCTTGCTGTGGGTTTTCTTGGCTAAGTGGTCTGAAATGATTGTTCTGTTAAATTAATACACAGCCTATTGCACACAAAAATTAACCTTGCCAATATGGTGGTATTTTTTCCTTACCAAAATGTGTATTAGTAATCTTACTGGTGACATTAATTATGAAACATTTTAGCCTACACATCAACCTGACATTTTTTTTCTTCATTTGAAATAAATTTAGCAACTGCAAATTTTGCCTTTATATCCTTTCTGTTACTGAATTATCCAGTGAGCCCTTGGAGGACTCTGTACTATTCCAAAAATGTTTTCAGGTTTGTCCGAGCTCTTTTTCCCAAGATCTACACACCTACAGGCTCTTAAAAGAGTCCCAGCTGGAAATGTAGTACTTGAACTGTTCACCACCGTAGGGATTTCTGGTGCATCCTGTGTAAACGAAACCTGAGCTTAACACCTGGTGCTTTTGATTAGGGGTGATCAATATCCTATCGATGCAAACACAGCATTCCTGTACCTCCAAAAGTATAATGCAGTGGCATTTTATTGGACAGGTGGTTGCAACACTTGTGCCTTGGGGTGCTTACTGAAGTTTTATGAATGAAGCCCTTGGTTTTTTCTCAGTATCCTTAAAGTCATGTTTAAACATTTTTCTGTAGGAAGTGAGAGTTATATTTTACAATTTTGAGATCTTAGCTGCCTTCCAGGCTTCAAAACTATTAAGCCTCTTAACTACCTGTGTTTCGAGAAATACTTTGAGGGAAATGAGTCTCTCAGTGACACTGTCATACAGCTTCTCTACAGTCCTTTGAACCACAGCTGAAAAGAGCCTCTCACTTTGTAATCCTCCCAGATATCACTGAGAATTATAATAAAGGTGATGGGTAAAAACTTACAGAGCCTTTCCAGTATCTTGGTTGCAGAAAACTTTGTATTTTCATGGTTGAGATCTAACACACCATAATATACATTAATCAACTATGGTAATCAGTATGTAAAATATTCTTTTGCACTGATGCATTTTATACCTCCATTAAAAGCTTAACAGCCACACCACAGTTGTTATGTGTTTTTGTACAACTAGGTAAAAAATATGTTATATAAATGTGACACACTCAGAAATACAGCCAAGAAGCAATTTAAACAACTATAATTCATGAATCTTAAGTTAGCCAAGTATAGGTGTCTTACTGCTGGCATTTTCAGCCTTTGCCTGAAAAGTCCACCTCTGGTTTTGAGCTGGACTGACTAAGCAGCTGAGGCGCAGTGCTTTGCCACGGGCTTCCCCTTATTTCATGGATCCAAGAAAGCTCCAGTTTACTTTGCCAATCACTTAAAGACAGTGGTGGTTTGTGTTAAGTGTAACTTAGAGCGCTGTATTTTGATCTCATTTTAGGAATAGGAAAACAGACTCAGAAAGTAAATATTTTGCCCTCATTTCCTTCAGCTTTCCCCAGGCTTCCTGGGAAATGTCTAACCCTAATCAGTCCCAGGAAGGAGCAAGTTACTGCATACAGCATGGAGTGAGGTGCTGAACACTGCTCTGACACTAATGATCAACCTGAAATTTCCTGAGGTGGTTTTTGCCAGTTCCATACGGAAAAATCTTAAGTTACTGCCACCAGTAGCCCTTCATTTCAATACAAACAAAATGAAAATGCCAAGAGTAACTTTCATAACTCAGGTATTATGTTTTCAAATTGAGACACCAACTTACGTTTACATTCGAGATAGAACTTTGGTTCTATTTTCACCCTTTATTTAGAGTACAGGGCAGTATTACAGTTTCAGGTCATTAATAAAATAAATTTGGTGATAAAGGACTGACAGTAAGTATGACCTGAATCCTGTGAATAAGTGGCTTTCCAGTTCAGGGGTAGAAGAGAGAACAGGCAGGTGCAAGATCATTTCCAAAGGAAAAGAGCCACGTTACTCAGCCACCAAAGGGTTTTGGCTTCAGCTCAGGGCAAGAAGGGCTGCCGGTCCCTGGGTATCTGTGTTGTCCATGATCTTCATTACAGCAAATCAGAATCTCCAATTTTTCAAATGAATTGTAGGCAGGAGAAAATAAATCCATACTGACTTATTAACTGGTTAACTACCGGAAGTGTCCTTCATGAGGTGGCGGAGTCCTAGAGTGACTGGTGGAGCAAAGAGCCTTTCATGTGGTCCCAGTTGTTATACAGTGCATACAGGCTGGTAAGTGTTAGGCCTGCTAGACCCCCTCGGGCAGCCCCTCGAAGCCCACCTACAAGAGAAGGAAAAAGGAAATCAAACTACCTTATAGTGCACATTTATCCTAGCACTGAAGGCTACGTAAGTGTATGGTACAAGGAAAGACACAGACATCATTTTAAGAGAATATTTCATCCTGAACAGTAAGTTTTAAAAGTAACAAAGACTTAACTCCAGGAGACAAGTTTCCCAAACCATTTGTTTAATACATATTTTGATAATTTCATACTCACATTTTCCCCATAGTTTTTATCTTGTACCTAAAATCATCAAGATTAAAGATTTCTTGATTTCTCTCAATCCAACTTGTAACTACTACAGTTATGGATAAATCTCACTTATTGAGGTTGAAACCACTCAGTCATTTCCTGCTGGTTATAAGGTTTATGCTTCACTAGCAGTTAGTAAACTTAGGCTATAATACAAACCAGGTGAAAACCCTATGTGGAGTGGAAAGTCAACAGCCTTTGGACTCAACAAGTCCTCCAAAGATTAACTCTGAGGACTTGAGAAGATGGCTCTAAACAAGCTCTGAGTTAGGGCTGGTGGGACAGCAACCCCACCGGCCTTCATGTGTCCCTCTCCTACACCCACTGAGCAGTGTCGGGCTAGTAAGAAAAATTCAAGAATTCAACTAATTCTGCCTAACAGAACATTTTTTCATATGGAAAAAGATTTCATTCAAATACAGAAATGTTTCAGTAACAAAAAAAAAAAAAACCACCACTAATATGAGGAAGTGGCAGGTATTTTTCAAAATAGAAAATGTCCCACTTGCTTATGGTTATGCCAGTCTTATAACTAACCCTTAAGTGGTAAAGAGAACTGAAAAACTCCATGTAAAGGGGGTGCCCAAAGAAACTTCCAAAGAATGTGATACATCTTAAAGGTCCACAAACAAGGAGGGATCACAGGCTTCTGGTGGCCTACACTGTAGCTAGTGTTCTGTCCATGTTTTAGGGAGACAAAGGTGGGCTTCTTACTGGAGGCCCCAACCTCTGTGCCAGTCAATTCTGTGAAATATAGCAACACTGCTACATTAGAACATCTCAGAACTAGCCATTTCTCAGTAAGTCTACCAGATGTCTTTGGCTGATAGATTAAAGGGAGCCACTCCTTGTAGGAATCTCACCAGTCTGAAGGCTTCTGATAGCTGTTCTGCTTAGCTTCCACTGTGAAATGCCACAATTATCTGTCCTAAACATACCCAAACAAGTTGCAGGCATCACCCATAAACACGTGTTAAGTGTGTGGGATGCATATTAGCAAAACATTTTAAAAGTTTCACAAATCAATAAATGCATGGTTATTTCCTTGAAGCCCATATAATCTCTTAATCATCTTGTCACATTTCGATGGTAGCCGTGGCAGTTCAATTTGTAATGTATTCAATGATGCTGAAACATTACAAAAACTTAAATAATGTACATTCAACCTGCTAACTTAAAATAATGTGTTCAGTTTAATAATGATCAATGTCATGTCATGCCTTTGACTAGCAAATCAAAAAAAAGCTACAGAGCCAAAAGTGAATAATTAAGATCAGATTCCTAAAAATGGAAAAAAATTAACGGAGGCACTGGAAAATAAACACTAAAGGTATTTACAACAGCATCATTATGTCTTAGTTACTAGATTTAAAACTTAAGTGTAATGAGGGTTCTCTCAAGCTGGCAGTTAAAATGTAATGTTCTGAAGTCCATTCTAAACACGAAACAGCAGTGGCCCTTGTGCCCTGAGCCACTGTTCATTAGCAGAAAAATGACAAGGAAGGGAAATGAAAGCACATCGATCTTGCAGACACTTTGCTACGACCAAACATTGAGCTTCACACAGACACTCTGGACCCCTAGTCCATGACAGAGCCACAGTCTACTTGAGTGTCCAAGGAAGATGGTTTCTACCAGGCTATCAGGAAGAATTTCCACACAAGTTTTCAGCTGTCAAATAAGCTTCCATGGAAATCCTCTGGTAGAGACGCTAGGAGTCCCATAATGCCAACTGAATGTGTGAGTGTAATATGTGAGTATAATCTTTGGAACACCAGGGAATATTAAATATCCTTTAGGAAGAATTTATTCCTCTCAAAGCTTTCTATTTTTTAACCAAAATGAAACAAAAACTGAGTTCAAATCAATAACAGATGTTAGATCTTTAAAAGATTTAGAAAAGTTATCTCCAGCAAGAAGACATGGAACATCTGCAGTATCTGATGTACTCATTACAGTTAATCCTGATTCAAGGGTAGCCGCTTTTTATCATATACCAGCTGTATCTTACTCTGACTCTTTCCCTCAATTCCACGGTTTCCCAAGAGGTCAACGTTTAAGAAGTTTAAGGACCTCTGCTTTAGTCTTTCTCTAATCAAGTAACTTCTGGCCAACTTACGCACAGGAAGTTGATCAGCAAATATACTTGCTTTGAACACAGAGTAAGCAAATAAGACCAATGGTCAATCTCTATAAAGCAAAACAAACAAGACATGTTTCAGTGCTACCTCCTATATTTTGCACCCTCACACAACACTTCCAGAGAGGGCAAGTATTACATTTTCTAAACGTGGAAATGACACCCAGAATACTTAAGTGCCTTGTTTTGGGGATACAGAGCTAACTAGAAAAACAACAGTTTTACAACAGAGATTAGCAAATCTGTCTTACAAGGTCTGATAGTAAATATTTCAGTCTTGGAGGCTCAAAAGCTATTATGTAGGTACTTACATACTGCTTAAAAGTGTGACTATTTAAAAAGATAAAGCATAATTCTTGGCTTTCAGATAGTGAACTGGCAGCTGCTAGCAGTTGCTGACCCTGCTTTAGGGAAAGACTTAACTTATATACTGAGAGAGCTACCAACCCCCTCAGTGGCAGAATGTGTGCTTAGCATGTGTTGAGGACCTAAGTTCAAGTCCCAGAACCATAAAATATACACAAAACAATGGAACAATACACAGGACAATAAAACATGGATCGTAACTATTTTCAAGTGTACAGCATTAAGAATATCTGCTATTAAGAATACCTGTTGTGCCATTATCACAAACCTGAAACTACCTCCATTAAACATAACTCTCACTTCCTACCCCTGGCAACCACCCTCATACCTTTTCTATGACTTTGACAATTCTAAGACTTCGACTGTCACCCAGTATTTGTCCTTTTGTGACTTATACCATTTAGTGTAATGTCTTTAAGGTTTGTCTGTGTTACAGCAGAATTTCCTTCCTTTTTAAAGGCTGAATTATAGTCCATTGTATGTGGGTACACATTTTATATATCAATCCATAAGAGGATACTTGATTTACTTCCACCTTTTGGCCAATGGTATTATAAATATGAGTGTATTCAACATCATTCACATATAATTAAATTAAACCCCTAAGACTTGGATCAAAATGACCTTGATAAAGATCAAATATCACATTTGGCTCTAAGACAGAAAAATTAACATTGAGTTATGATTATACTTCAACAATTGTCTTGAGACAGGTTCTTGCCAAATTGCCCAGGGTAGCGTTGAACTTGTGATATTCCTGCCTCTGCCTCCCAAGTAGTTGAGATTACAGGCATGCACCACCACACCCAGCACAATTACACTTTCACCAAGAAGCACTTACAGTAATTAGCTGCATTTTAAATCCATCAACCAGTAAAGTGATCACATGCAAATTTGATGGAAGAGCACACTATTCAGAAGATTTTTCAAACCATCATATAGCTAGCAGCATATTCTTAAAATTTTCAACACATTTTTTTAAAAAACATAGCTTAATTAAGCTTTAGGGGGAGACAAATTTAAAAGTTTGCCCACGTGTGGCACTCAGCCAACAAGAGTTTGGCCCAAACTAGGTTAAAAATGTACATTCGAGGCCGGGGATCTAGCTCAGTGACCTAAGCGCCTGCCTGGCAAGCGTGAGGTCATGAGTTCAATCCCCAGTGCC
>RJWT010054072.1:0-10334 GCA_004365215.1 Cuniculus paca | reverse complement strand
GCTTACAGGCTGAGCACCTCACAGTCCTGGGCTCCAACACACAAGACCTGCTCTTTTCAAAGCTCACATCCTGTCCTGGTCTTGCTCAGTGGCTGTACAGCCTTGCAGTCCTGGGGATCTCATTTGACCTTGCACTCCAGCCCTGCTTGGAATGCACCCTGCACTTGCCCCACGGGCCCACCACGCAAGTGTACGTTCTTTGCTCAGTGGCCCTGCTGTCGCCAAGGCACCCATCACTCTCCTCAGATATAACAGGTACCTACCATCCAGGTCTAAGGCGTCGAAGCCACAGCTGTCATTGTCTTCTTCAACTACACTGAAGGACACAAGCGGGGGAGAGGGCACTCGTGAGTGTGCGTGCGCAGGGGAAGGCAGTGGAAGCTTCCTGCTTTCCAAGAAGCCTCGGTCTGCAGCAGCAGTGTGAGACAGGGTGGGTGGTGGGGGACAGAACAGATCTCAAGGTGCTGGTGGCCATGGTGTTTCACAAAGCCTCAACATGTCCCCAAGCTAGCTGGAGCGGGAATGGCCCCTGAGAAGACTGTAGTAGGGCTTAACTGGGTCTCCAGGACAGGGCGTGAACTCAGTCCCTCCTCCCCCTCGGACCTTCCAGAAACCGTGACCACCAGCTGACTTTGAAAACAGCTGCCTAACTGGACAGACCCACCTGCCAGACGCACCCCTACTGTGGTTCTTCTTGCCAAGCATGGGTGGTTTTAGGAGGTGAGGCAGGGAGGCATCTGTGGGTCTCTTGCTCTGGTAGAGAAAGCCCAGCTCTGGTGCCACAGAGTTCAAGAATAGGACTTCTGGGCAGCACAGGGCCAAGGGATATAGGTTTTGTCATTTGAAAGCTGGTGGGTGACCTTGGGAAGGCCACTTCCCTGCTCTGAGCCTCAGTTGCCCCATCTGTACAGTGGGCACTTGTGCCTCGCCTGCCTTTAAGGTCGCCACGAGGATGGCTGAGTAGTGGCCGGAGGCAGGATGCCAACGGGCCCGGCTGCTCACCCGCGGGGTGGCGCATCTTCCTTGCAGCGCCTGACGATGGAGTCGTTTCCCGGGGGCTCTGCGGTGATGGACATGATGCTGCTCCGGCTCCGGTGGGGCTGCTGTGAATAAGCACACACAAGCGTGATCCGGGACATGGATATTTCCACGCCGATGCCTCCGAGGGCATAACTATTACATACATGCAACTAAATTTAACTCGGATTCATTCCTGCCTCCAGCTTGGCCAGTATGGGCACAGCAAGCTGGACCTCGGCAGTGGTGACCTTGGCCAGAGGAGGCTTGCACTCAGCCTGGGGCCCCCATCGAGCGTGGAGCACATCTGCTCACACATCTGCTCACAGGGAGGGCATGGCGGCTGGGCTAGTGTGACCTGCACCGGCTGAGCTCTGCGTTCCTGGCTGCACCTGCTCTGGATGCAATGAAGTACGGGGGTGGGCAGCTGCTGGAGGGGGCGTGACCTACGGAGCCAGGCCTGTGGCTCCTGGTGAGGGCTGCCTTAGATGGGAGCCTTGGATTTTGTCCCCAGAACTGTCCTCCCACAGGACTCCCTCATTATGGAACCTCTGCCTCCCCCAGGGCCTGATTTGGGAAGCTGAGCTGACAAGCCTCCTGGAGCTTCCCTCAGGGTTAGAATTTCTAGTCCTGTGCCTTCTGCTGCCCGACTGGGGGCGATGACACCAGGTCTGGGGGCTTGGATGCTGCCTGGCTCTGCCCAGGTGGGCTGGAGCTAAGGACTGGGGGGCTCCGGGTCAGGGCAGGGGCCTGAGCCCTTGCTCTACTACCATGTCGTCTCCGGCTGCTGGCAGCCCCCGGCTTGACCCAGGCCCCTCCCTGGCTGCTGGAGCCGTGAGGGCTGAGAAGCTGCGGCAGAATTCTTGGCTGCCTGTGCAACTCGCTACAGGCCCTCTGAGGCCCATCTCCTCCTCCCGCCAAGTGTTAAATTGGGAAAGGAGGTGACAAGAAGGTGGAAATACATCCTGAGGCCTCTGAGATAGCTTTAAATAAACATCAGGAAGGCCTGGGCTGTGGCTCTGGGGTGGCGAGTGACACAGGGTAGGGAGGGGCACAGCTTGTGGGTCCAGGCCTATGGGTTACAGCTGGGGCCCTGGGACCGAGGCTCAGGTGGTGTGGGGGGAGCAGGAGCACAGAGCCTGCAGCTTACCATCTTGGAGAAGGAGCTGGTGATGGGTAGAGAGCGGGCAGAGCTGGGGCTGGCGTCTGTGCTGTCATCTCCATGGCCCTTGCCTATCTCCATCCAGGGCAGAGAAAAGTGAAGGCGTAGGGAGGGTTGGAGATACAAATGAGAGAGGGGAGGGAAAAAGGGGAAAAATGAAAATCAGAGCCACTGATCAGTGACCCAAGCCTCTTGCTGACACAGGTGGGGACGAGGCCCTTTCCCCTTGCAAGGGGCCTGCCTTGCTCTGGTGTCTGAAGAGAAAGAAATCCCTAAACCATCTCTTGTTATTTCCCTGCCTGCTGTGGCTGCTAAGAGGCATTGTGCTTATTCTATGACATATCCCTGCCCTGGCCAGGCTTGGGCCCAGGGCAGCCCCAGTCAAGGCTGACTGTCACCTTTCTCTGAAGATTTCTGGTGGTCTAAATGCAGGATCCCCATCTGGCACTTTTAGCAGAATGATGCCCACCAGGAGCATGAAGTCCAGCAGAGGGGGGCCAATTTGTCACCTCCTGAGCGCCGCCTCCCTCCATGTCTCCAACCCCGGCACCCCACTAGGCACTTCCTGGGCCATGTGCCCAGTCCCTGGCCCTGTGTGACAGTTGTACTTTCTGCCTTCCAGGCCCAGGGAGACGTCCCTAAAGCCCAGGTCTGGGCTCCTCAGTCTCTTCATACCCAAACTCATCTGGGGGCCTCACTGGGGCTCAGTTCCAGGGCTCCATGCTCCAGGAACACAGGGCAGCTTTCCACACCCCAAGCTTTGGGTACACTCCCCAGGGGTCCTCCCTGGGGCTGCCTATTGATGCCTATTCTCGCTGGCTAGGCCAGTTTAACTGTCCCAGCCTTCCTCTGCCTCTCCTGCAGGTGACCCTGGCACTGTGCCCTCCTCACTGCAGCTCGGGGACATCTTCTAGAACCTTCCAGCGCCTAGGTAGTAGGTGCTCGATTCCCTTTGCAAATCCCCACTGGCCGATCATCATTCGGACTTGTGCTGAGGATGAAGAATTCCCAGGCAGTGTGTCATGGAGAACAGGAGATGTGGATGGACTTGGACACCAGGGAAAGTGTCACAGACCCCGGTTCCTGGGCCAGAAGCAGGCTTTGTGGGAAGAAGGAACTGTAGAGGTGCCTCAGCAATTAGGGCCTGTCAGATGACAACGGTCCCTGGTACCTGATGGACCCCCTGCTACCCGAGAGCCCCAGGCCTAGCACAGCTGACCCCACAGGGCTGATGGCTGCATTGGGAGGAACAGATGGACTGAGAGAGGCAGAGTGACAGATGAGGGATCTGGGCATCTCACTGACCTTGAAAATCAGATGCTCGCTTGAGGCTGATGGGGGATTTGGCTCTCTGCAGCTGAAAGAGAGGAAGGGGGAGAGACAAGACAGAGGACACAAATCAAACAAGGCCCAGACACATGTCACTGGAGCCAAGTAAAAACCAAACACAGCAGCACAAGATTATTCTGCCTCTGGTTCCCAGGCCACCTGGGTCACATGCTAAAGGTCTTTCTGCAGGTGGGACAGGATGTGAAGTCTTTCTGGACCTGGGTTAGGTGGCTGCTCATAAGGCAACCTCCTCCTGGGGAGACCTGGCCACATGAGTCAAGCTGATGCATGTCATGGGACTTCAGGAAAGGAGCATTGCCATCCTGGGCCCCCAGTGAACCAAACCCTGTGAGGCCTTAACTTGGGCCGGGGTGGGAGAGGCAGAGAATCAGATCTGAAGAGCTGATTCTCATTCATTCATTCATTTGTTAATTCATTCATCCCATTCTTTCATCCACTCATTCATCACTCATTGAGGGTCAGCCATATGCTGGGGACTGCACTGGACATTGAGCAAGGGGATGGGATCACTGCTGTGACAACAGCTTCCAAATGGGGCTTGGCATGTGACAAGCACTCTAAACTTACTTGGGGAACAAGCAGATAAATTTGCAAATAATGCTCATTCTACCCCTTTGACTGTACTGGTGAAAGCCTTCACACTGAGCTAATCCCCAGTCCTTTTCATTTGTTTGTCTGGGTCTTGCTAAGCTGTGCAGGCTGTGCTTTCAAACTAGCAATTGCAATTTGCCTGTCTCAGCCTCCCAAGGCACTAGGAATATAGGTGTGTGCCTATACCTGGCTTCTCTTTTAAAAACTTCTATTATACTTGTAGGAGAAAGGGAGTCACTAAGAACAGATAAACAGGTTCAAGGCACAAGATGGCATGGTTTCTGTTTCTCAGGCTAAAACAGGTCAAGTCACATGTAGGTGCTCAGACCTGGGCAGCGTCTGGCATGGCCCAGGAGGTCTCCCACCCTCAGGGCTGCTGGGGAAACCCTGCCACTGTGCCCCAAAACCACACCTGGATGCCCTTCAGGTTCATCCTGCGCCTTGGCGGGTGGTAGGGTGGGAAGTACTTGCTGTCTTCTGGTGACTCCTCAGAGGTGGACGAGTCATCAGCTTCTTGGCCATTGGTCCTGGGGCTGGCATCCCCAAAGCTCTGTGAGATGAGGGTGGCTGGCAGGTTTCTGGGCAGACTCTGGGGACAGAGAGACACCAGTGTTGGAGAAAAGAGTGATGAGTAGCTGACAGTCAACCGGAGAGTTGGTTGATGGTCCATCATTCCCTTGGGCACTCGGCTTTCTTCTGTCCTTCCTTCAGATGCCAGGGTGTACCACTGTGGCACTCTCTCCTTCCCTCACTCTCCTGTCCCTACCTTTCTCCCACCAGGGTCTGGGCTGGGACCTCACCTGCCTGTAGAGTAGCAAAGCAGCTGGCCCTTGGCCATCTTGGCCCCTTCCACAGGGCATGCCTTCATTAAGGTCCCAATGTCCATTCTCATGCCTGAGCAGCAAGTATAGAAAATACTGTGGAGGCTGGGTGTGGTGGCACATGCCTGTAACCCCAGCAACTCTGAGAGGCCGAGGCAGGAGAACTGCAAGTTTGAGCCCAGCCCAAGCAATTTAGCAAGAGTCTGTCTCAAATATATAATAAAAAAGGGCTGGGAACATAGCTCAGGGTGAAGTCCCAGGGTTCATTACCTGGTGCTGGGAAAAAAAAAAAGCACAATAATAATAATAATTATAATAGTGCCACGTATAACCTGAGTGTTTTTTAGTTATTACCTCATTTAATTCTAAGTACACATTGTTAATAGTCACTGTATACAAAACAGGAGGCTGGGTCACAGGACATAAGCAACATTGGTGTGACCCCAAAGTGTTCTCCTGTACTTCCCTGGACTAAATCCTTCAAGGTCCCAGAAGAGCTGCAAAGACACTCGACACATGTGGCGCACCCAGACCCTTCCTGCTCCCTCTTCCTCCCCTTGGGGCCTCAGCTCAAGCTCATGGGGAGCTGGGGTGCTGGTCCCACCTCTCCTTGCCCAATCAGGTGCCACTGGGCTGCACGCATGTATTCTGCAGATACTCACCGGCACTGTCCCCCGTGCCTGGCACTGGATTGGGCATCGGGAACAGGAGGACCTGTGGGGAGCTTATACATACTTATAAACCGTGCTGATCACTTGAGGGAGAGGGTGGGAGCATGTGGGGCCAGGTGACTATCTCCTGGGAAGGTGGCACTCCAGCAAGCTCAGCTGAGCTGACATGGCCAGGCGAAGTCAGGCAGGAGGATCCTAGGTAGGGGCCTAAGGCCTCCAGGGAGTGCTTCCTGGAACTGGGCCTCCCTGGGCTCTGGCACCCCTTGAAATTGGAGTGTAGTGCACTGTGTTGAAAAGCCACATTCCTATATTTGCCTTCTCTTTAGGATTCTGCAGTCTCTGAGGGGAGGGTGGCTCTGATGAGGCTCCTCAGGGCTCAGTGACTCAGCAGCCTGGGTCTGGGTCCCTCCTGTGTAAACGAGGATGGAAAGCACACCTTCCCTACAGGACTGTTAAATGGGGCCAGCACAGCCCCTGCCAGAAGGGTGCCCAGGAGATCCCTGGGGATAGTGATCATGATGCCATCTGGATCAGGGGGAAGCATTCGTTTACTTCTGGGTGCCTGAGGTCACAGGCAGAGGCACTCTACACCTCATGCTGTCCCTTAAGAGTGTCACCCATGGGCACCATCAACCTTAACCCAATGATATCTTAAACCTGATGAATGTTTCCATTGGCAGTGGCCTGAGGATGGGCCTATGGCCAGCTGTGTCAACTAGGAGAGGTCAAAGGTCCTGATGGGGAGGTCACCTGGTCACCAGCTAGGATATGGCCAACCCAGAATTTTATCTGCATCTTTTAACTCCAAGATGACTGGTTTCTACTCCACACTATACAGATAAGCAGAGTCAGAGGACATGGACGGTTCTGAGAACGGGAAGGAAAGGTGCTTTGGGCTCAAATGTACAAAGAGCATCTGCACAGGAGGTAGAGGCCCTGGCCAGCCATCGATGGTGGCAGGAGGGCACCTGGCTGCAGCCCACCTGGTCAAGGGTGACGCTGTCCTTGGAGAGGCGACGGAGCTTGCTCTCCAGGTTGACAATGCAGGCCTCCCGTCGCACCATCTCAATTCTCATCTCATCATTCTTCTCCTCCAGCTCACGAATCTGCTTCCGGTACTTGTCTTTCTCTATCAGGCACTGTGAGTACTGGGTCTGAGCTTCATCTCGAGAGTGGAAGGCCTACAGGGGGACCCAATAGACGTATATTATGGCTGGGTATAGTATGAATCTCGAAAGGCTCACTATGTAGAAGGACTCATTCCCAGGAGATAGGGTTTCAAGAAGTAATTGGATCACAAGGGCTCTAATGTCATCAGTAGGTTAATCCACAGAGAGGCTCATAATTTGATGGCATTATTGGGAGCGATGGAAACAGGAGGTGGGGCCTAGTGGAAGGTAGTGGATCACAGAGGCATGACCTTGGGGACCTTATCTGGTTCCTGGCCTCTTTTTCTCTAGCACTTACCCTTTTCTCTACTTCTTGGTTGCCATGAGCCTTCCTACCATGATGTTTCTGCTTAGCCAAAGCCCTAAAGCAATGGAGTGGCCCTGAGACCACGGACTGAAACCTCTGAAACTGTGAGCCAAAGTAAGCCTTTCCTCCTCTACATTGACTTTCTTAGGTATTTGGTTACAGCAATGAAAATCTTACACAGGTCACTTTGGTGCCTCAACCTGACCAAAGTAGACCCAGGGACACAAATCCTCTCCAAGCCAAGTGCCAAGCATAGTATGGGGCTGCTGCTCACTTCTTGACCCTGACTCTGAGCATTTCGCCCATCCCCTTCTTCCTCAGTGCCACCCCTGGACTGGGCATCCTGTCTTTGTTCCCTGCCTGGAATGGTGTGAAGAGCATCCATGCATATCATTTGGAGTCTATACTCTGTCCTACGGGTACTGTGGTTATTTCCATTTTACAGTTGAAGACACTAGGATCTCAAGGAGCAGCCTGCTTGGATCTGAACCCCAAATGGCTTTAGATTCTGAAAGCCTTATAGGATGGAACTTATTTTTGGACTAGAATTAGGAAAGATGGATTCCTGAGCATCCCTGTGTAGTAGTGGTGTCACACTGGTCAAAACTTGACGATAGAACCCAGTGGCTTAGGGTGGGCACTCTGAGGCGCAGCCTCACATCCCTAAACTCCAGCTGGACGTACCTGGTCCCGCTCACGCTCCACCTCCTCCAGCTGCAGCATGACAGTGGTCATGCGGTGCTTGTACATTTCACAGTCCTTCCCTAGGGTTGAGCACTTGAGCTCCAGGTCTTCCTTCTCCTCCAAATACTGTAAGCGACATGGAGAAATCAATATGTGCATCAAGCAATCAATAGGTCGGGAAGCTGTTTTCTGGTGGTGCATCCTGTGGGCTGGAGCTGGCTTGTTCTTCCTGAGCTGGTGTGGTCAGAACATGGCCTGTCCTTCCAAGAGCCAGCTACCTGACTGGCAGAAGGGACCTTGCTATGAGGTGGTCAACCACACAGGAATGGGTGGACCTACAGTGTGCCCAGTAATGTAGGGGAAGGACTGTGTGACACTGTCCTCCTGTGGTTTCTTTGGTCAGGAAGAGAAAGACCAAGCTAAGCCATATTAGCTAAGCTAACACAACTCCTAAGAGCTAGGAGGGGGTTGGATGCTGGGAAGCAGGGGAACTGATACCAGGAGTCAGAGCTAGTCCTTGGAAAGAGGCATGAGGTCAGGAGGCTCAGTGTACTCTACTGGGAAAGGGGACAGGCTGAGGGTACTGGCTGGCCACTGCTGTCCCTAGGACCCCCACCTTGTCTCGCAGCTCCTCAGCCTGGCGAACCTCCTCCTGCAGGTTGTAGATCTTATTGACCAGCTCCTGCCGGTCCTCTAGTGCCTCCTTGCGGTCATGCTCCAGGATGTCCAAGATGGCTTTGTTCGAGTCTGGCAGGCTGCGCTTGCCGGCCTGGGCGGGCAGGGAGGAGGGTGTGATGGTGCTGGGACCGGGGAAGTGGGGAGCAAAATGGACAGGGGAGGCAGGGACAAAAGAGCCAGCCAGAGTCGTGGATAGAGCAGAAGGTTTTGTGCTGGGAAAGCACAGGCAAGAAGAAATTTCTCTTGGGGTCTTTAAGCAGCTTATCATTTAAGAAGTTTATCACCTGGAAAGAAGCATAAAACCCACTTCTGCTCAGGAATAGCCTGAGCCCATTGTTCTGTCCCAGTTCTTATTGGAGCCTAGAGGGGCACAGGCTGCTCCTCTAAGCCTTCTGGAGGTGATAACAAAGACAGGGCTGCCATGCTTTCTTGATGTCTCCCCAAAATATCAACTAATCTGCTCTGATTAAATTGGGATTCAGCTCCTGCTCTGAAACTGAGCCTGCTGGAGAAGTACAGGAGGATGCAGTGACTTTCCTTTCCCCGCAATATATTCTGGGATGTTCTGCCTCAGTGACATCCCCCTCCAGAGCTACACGATTCTGGGATGACAAGTCAGGGAGGAATCTGAAAGAGCCCCAGTGCGTAGCTGAGTTTCTTGGGCAAGGAGGTTTCCTGGATGTAGTTTTCTCTCCTCAGTGCTGGGGAATCGATTTCTGTGTGAATGGTGATTTTCACGGAGCACGTCAATGAAAGAAGCGATTTTGCAAGTGTGACCTCCTGTGATGTCTCATAAAGATGTTGTTATGGTTCAGATCTGGATGATTCCGCAAAGCCTCATTTGCTCTGAGGTGGGACCTCTGGAAGGTGACTAGACTGCGGAAGCCTTATACTGACTTATGGTTAGGAGGTAGGGTCTGGTTGGAAGAGGTGGGTCACTGTGGACATGACCCAGAAGTTACCCCTTTCCAGCACCTCCCTTCACTCTCTGCTTCCGGGTTGCTATGAGGTGAGCAGCTTTCCTCCACCCAGGCCCTTCTATCATGCCATTCTACCTTGGGCCGACTGACTATGGACTGAAACCTGTACTAACTGTGAGCCCAAATAAAACCTTCCCACCTTTATGTTGTAGCTGTCAGGTATTATGTCTCAGTGACAAAGTGATTAAGACAGAGATTGCATGGGTGGTCACCCCCACTTCACAGAGGAGGAAAGTGTGGTGCTCAAGGATACCTTGCCTTGTCTGTGGCCCTGCAGTTCGCAAGCTGAACTCTGGCCTCACACCCAGGTCTGCCCTGCTCCACTCTCACCTACAGGATGGACAGCAGCTCCTCACCTGGATGATGGATTGCAGCTCCTGGATCTTGGTCTTCAGCATTTCATTCTCTCGCTCTAGTTCCAGGACTTGCTCCTTCTTGGGCCGACTCTCAATGTCATTCTTCAGCTTCAGAGACTGATTTCTCTCCAACTTACATTCCTCCTCCATCTTATTCAACCGGTGCTTTAGCTGATCAATCTGAAACACCCAAAGGAGCCAAGGGGAGGCTGGTGAGAAACACTGGAAGGGGGAATGGTTGCTCAGACTTGGCTGGGGTTCCAGCACAGCTCACAGGCCGGGATGCAGAGGAACTTTCTCCCAGAAAACACACCACCATCTCCTTGTTGATGGAGAGTTTCCAGTTAGTTCATTCATAATACTTTTAAATGGCTATGTGTCTCTTAGAAAGTTCTCTTAGGGAACTGTTCTGGAGTGGAACAGGTTATAGATCAGGATGAAAGACACCCAAGCTGGTGTCTCCCTGAGGGATGTTACTTATTTCAATGGCCTTTCATTTCAAATGGATCCTCAGAACTCAGAGATTGCCCTGAAGAGTCCTAGGGTTA
>RJWT010054071.1:0-10316 GCA_004365215.1 Cuniculus paca | reverse complement strand
TGAAACAAAATCATTGAAAGAAAAAGAGAAGCCTCCAGCCAGGTCCTTCCATCTGCAGGAGGAGCTGGCAGAAGGCAAGGGCAGAGAGAAGGCATCAGGAGCTCCCGGGAAGCAGAGTGAAAGGCACTGAGGGGGGCCCTGGACGAATGGCAGAGATAAAACTTCTCCCTAGGCAAAACGGGGGGCACCCAAGGGCCAAGCCACCCAGTTTCCATTTCTTCATTGTTCTGAATAAAGAGCCAGCAAGTCTCACAGGACGGAAGAACCTGGCTCACCTTATCCCAAGGACCCTTGCCCTGGTGAGGTTTCATACCTGCCCTGGCACTGCTGGGTTAGGAATCTGAGGGCTGAAAGAGAAATCCAAGGGAAACTACCTGCCCAGTACCCCTTGTCCTCCCCTGGGCTGAGGGTATACAAACATCCATGCTAAGTCCACGCTGTCATCGTTATAGTACTAAATTATTCACGCACAATACTCTTCACTGCCACTCATATGACAATTTCAATTTTCCAGCCTTTTTATAAAGTAAACTAATCAACACCATGTTCATTATGCTGGCTTCATCATTTTCCTTTTTTTTTGGTACCGGGAATCAAACTCAGGACCTTGCACTTGCCAGGCAGGCACTGTGCCATTGAGGTATATTGCCAGCCCCTTTCCATTTTTTTTGAAAGGTCTACAATGACTCACTTTTAAAACAGGAAAGGTATCTGAAGCAGAGGCTGTCATTAGGTGCTTTTGAAGTCTAAAATGACTAAAAACAAGGTTTTATTAAATAGCAGTTTATAGGGAAACTCTTGATTTATCCAGTTTTGTAGTCAGGGTTTGCAAGGAAAAGAATTTAATACAGGACTCATAATTTATAGAATTATTTTATGATAATCACCCAAAGAGTCAAACACAAAAAATGTGGGAAATCTGTCTACACACTAAAGACCCCAAAGAATCCAGCTGAGGGCCTGGATCTCATAGCAACATCTTGTATGAGTCCAGCTTAAAATCTAGCCCATGACAATGGCCCCACACACACACTGAGTCCAACTGGAGACCAAGAGCCCACAGCAATGTCTCACACAAGTCTTTTTCACAGATCTGCACTGGGAAGGCCCAACAGTCAGCGGTAAAAGCTAGAAAGTCTGTGCTAGTGGGATGAAGGATCTGTGCCGCTAGGTTTGAGGGTTCTGCAGTGCGGCCAGGAAACGACGCTCAAAGTGAGGACCAAAGCTCCCCGGAAAAGCACCACATTCATACTCAGTGACAGTAAGGTCTTGAGCTCCTCCAAGGATGAGAACAGCAGAGTTCAAATCGGGAAGCCAATGTGACAAACTTCTCCAGGACTTTGAACAGCATGCACCATCCCCTCCAGAGCCAGGAAGCAATGCTCAAGTAAGGACCAGAGCTCCCCCAAAGTGAACCGCAGCCATTCTCAGCAGCAACAAGGTCTCAACCTCCTCTGAAGATGAGAACAGCCAAGTTCATATGAGGAAAGAAACTCAACAAGCTCCTCCAGGAGAACCAACGGCAACAGGAGAACCAACAGCACCCAGGAGAACCAATAACACTACTTCTTCCTCTCCAGTCTCCTTTTTATGTTGGCAACAATCCTCAGGTGCACTGTCCACGCTCAGCACCACACTGATTCAGTTCAGCTGGTTGTTAAGTTGACCACCAGTTGTCAATCCACCACATCCAAACTGAGCAAAATCAATCCCAATGCTAAACTATGTACTGAACAGCGTAGCCCCACCCCTCTATGGAAAACTACGAATTCTTCCCATAAAACAGAAACATTAGGTGGATGGCCTGTTTCTTGCCAACCATAATAAATAAAAAGGTTTCCCTGGCCCTGTATTTTTCAAAGAGGAGAAAACCAAAGAAAACAAACACAAATACCTATTAACACTTCTACTGTATTTCTATTGTTGCGTGAAAAATTATCACAAAGTTTGAGGGTTAAAACAACATCCATTTATTATCTGAGTTCTGGAGGTCACTGGGTTCCTTTGCTCTCTAGGTTTCACAAGATTGAGACAAAAATGCCCGCCGGCGGGGGTCTCAGAGAGAGCTGTGCGGCTGGGGGGCCTCACACCACACCTGCACACAGAGCACAGTAAGCGCTGGGGCAAGAGAGGAAGGAGGGAAGGGGTCGGTGGTCCAACAGCTTCTGTCTAATCTTGGAACAATAAGGAACAAATTGAAGAAAGTTTTTGATTTCTCCTGCTAGCATCATCATTCCAAGACAACAAACTTTATGATTCTTCAACTCATTTTTCATTAGTAACAAAATTTTTTTAATTAAATTTAAGTGGTACATAAAAATGGTACACATTAATGTGGTACCATGTGATATAGATAGAGTGTGTCTTTTTTGTTTGTTTGTTTTCCTATCTTTAGAATGTTTTTTCCACCTTTAAGAATGCCCAGTAAAGAAAAATAAAAGGAAAGTTTTTAACTCAATGGAATAGGAAAAACTGGCTAATGTATCAAAAAATTTTCACATTAAAAATTATCTGTACAACTTAAAAATAAATACCTTTCCACGAGGGTGACTGAATTTGTGAGGTTAAAAGACATAATGAAGATTCTGAAATGAGTTAAAAATTACAATTTTGCAGCAAGACAAAGACCAGGGAAGACTCAGTCAAAGGTCATTCAATCAATTTGGTGCACATCAGCTACGCTAAGCTTCAAGGCAAAGCTTGCTGTACCCAAATCTCATTTGATCAAACTGGAAACCAGGGGTTACAGAGGTCAGACAATGACAAATGCTCTAGAACATAAATAATAAACACAAGCTACCAGGTTTCATAAGCCAATATCTTGAAATGCAAAACCCATGTATGTTCAGCCAAGGGAAAGATATGACCTTGGAACCAAAGCAGCCATCCTGTGATGGCACTTGTCACCACTCATTATCAACAAGCAACCTAACATGGCATACGTCAGAGCACAATGAAACACATCAGGCTGCTGCTCCACAATGAAACACACCAGATGCAGCTGGAAGAGGAGCACGAGAATTCCCCACTGAACACGACATCCCAGTTTTATGGTCTGCATGTAGAATACTGGACGTGACAATTAGCTAACAGTCTCAACCAGAAAAATCCATTTTCATGGAGAATGCTATGGTTTGGATGTGATTCATCTCTTCCAAAACTCATGTTGAAATTGGATCTGCACTGTAACAGCACTGAGAAGGGGTGAGGAGTTCTATAAGAGGTGATTAGGTCACGGGTCACTGCCCTCATAAAAGGTTTAATGCTCCTGTGGGACAGGATGACTTACGACAGGAGTGAGCTGTTAGGAAGCAAGACCTCCTACTTTCCTCACGCACCTCCTTGCCTGCATGTTATGACACTGCACAAGGCCCTTACTAGATGTGCCTCCAGACCATGAGCTAAAAGAAACAGCTATTCTGTATAAATTCCCAGTTTTAGATATAGCAACAGGAAATAGACTAAGACAAAGAGATCCCAAAAAGAGAAATAGTCTTCCAATCTTTTCATCAGCAGAGTGAAAAAAAAGAGAGGCAGAGGTCTAGGCACTGGGAAATGTAGCATTGGCGATCAGAGAATAAATAGCCTCTCTGAATGGCACCTGGGGGCACGGCTGTCTTGTCTTCGCAGATGAGCACGAGGAGAAACAACTCTCTCATTTTCGCTCAACCATCAGGTTGTTCATTCTCTAAGAAAAGCAGTCACTTTGCCTCTGGCCACTCCCTTCTCTCTATTTGAAACATACATTATTGTTTGTATATGTTATGTTTTGTTTTGTTTTTGCAGCACCGGGGATTGAACTCACGACCTTGTGCTTGCCACGCAGGCACTTAGGCCACTGAGCTAGATCCCCGGTCCTTATATGTTATGTTTGTATATGGATTAGGTCCTATTTTGTAGGAAGACAATAAACCAAAACAGACCCTGCTTTCTTGTAATTTTGTACAATCTGTTTTCTTTCTTCTGTAGATTAACACACACCTCCCAAATACCGGGTCACTAGGGCTCCATGATCACAGGCCCCTCTGGCTCGCACCCTTTGCCAGGGTATGAGAGACAGGCAGACAGGTGCCTTCTAGCTTCAGTCCTGTCAATCTTAATAACCTCACTGATACAACCCAGGGAGAAATGACGGACCTGTCGGACTCTTGACAGTCTTGGCTAAACGCTCTGGGCTTCCTTCATCCATGTTGGCTGACACTGTCTCAACTGCATCAATTTCCTAGGTAACAATCTCAGAATTAGATTTTTAAAGTCTAATACCACCCAGTAAATCAATAGCTTAACCTTCAGAAGATACATACTAAATTTAGCGTCTAACCTTTCATTTGCCAGCCAATGTTTTGGAGTCTCCTAAAGGTCTAATAGTAGGATAAACCCTCAAAATTTTTAAATAAAGAACAGAACACATGAAAAAACAAAAACTCTGTTATGTCTTTCCTTAAATTGGGTGAAATGCTGATTCTCCTGTGGAGAATTTAAGAATTCTACACCGATATTTAACATTTTAGTAAGCCAAAGAAAAGGCTTTATTTTTGTCATGATAGCAAAACAACCTCTTGATCACAGAAGCAAAAACACAATTGATTAAACTGATCATCTTAACAGGGACATTGAAACCAAAAAGATCTCAAAAAATAAAACCCCCATTCTTAGGGAGTTTTAAGACTCAACATAATTTACACGTGTATTCCAAGAATGCCAGGACTGTAGTGACAGCTACTTGTGCTTTCCCCTTGTCCCTGTGAAAAGACCTCAGGTCCTCTAAGCAATGTTAACAGGATGTGGTTTTAATTTGTCCCTTGGTATGAATCACAGAAGCTTTAGGGTCTCTGGTAAAACCACCCAGTGGAAGCAAGCTATCGCTCAACGGTGACAGAAATAAAGCCTTGTCACTGGAGTGACGTCTGGGGGTGGAGGGCCTCCATGGTTAATCCTCTCCCTGTCTTCTCTACACAGGGACCCAACGCCTGCACATAACTGAAGACCCAGACTGCACAACCTTAGGCGAGTGCACCCTAAATCCATTACCAATAACCCAAGGGAACCCTTGGTATCACGCAGAATTCTACTTTTTATTCTCTCGCTCACCTAGAAAACACCTGGACGCCTTCTCCTCCATCCATAAACTTGCAACATCTCTCCCTTTCTCACTCTCAGCTGGAAAGCTTGCTTTTGCCCCTGCAGCAATCACAAGAGCACATGCGTCTCGCCCATTTACCTCCTACCACCTCTCTGCCTCTGTGCTGTCATGTCCTTTCCCATCACTGTGCAGAACTGTCCCTGCACCACAAAGGCCACCCCTTTTCCACTACTCAGGAACATGGAACGGCAATTCTGGGCTCTCTTTCCTGCACCATGAAAATTTTCCTTTCTACAGAATCAAACTTGCACAAATGTATGCCTTCATTTCTCCCATATTAAAATAAAAAAGCTTTTTAACTCCCATATCTCTTCATTTCACACCTGAAAATAAATCTCTGGAAAACTGAAGTTGTTCTATATGCTGTCTCTCACTCTCTCTTGAATCTACTTTATTACAGGTTGAATATCACTTCTCCAAAATGCTTGAAACCAGAAGGGGTTTCAAATTCAATGTTTTGCTTTGTTTTGTTTTGTTTTGTTGTAATGCTTGCATCTTGGAGATGAGACCTAGGTCTAAACATAAAATTCACTTATGAGGTGCTTCCTACCCTGGTTCTGGGGACTAAACCCAGGCCTTTGCACTGAGATACATCACCAGCCCCTGGTCCTGTTTACAGACAGGGTCTCTGTGGCTAAGCTGCCCAGGCTGACCAAATTTGCAGCCCTCCTGCCTCAGTGTTTTAGAGTACTGAGATCACAGGTATGCACCACACCTAGGCTCAATTATGTTTTATACACACTTTAATATACATAACCTAAAGGTAATTAAACGCACTCTTTTAAATAACTTAGCACATGGCTGCGTTTGTGTACACTGAATCTGCAGAAAGCAAAGATGTTACCATCTCAGCCATCCATGTAGACAATCTGTGGATGTTTGGCATCAGCACCATTCCCCTCTCTGAATTTATAAGCTATCAATAAGTAATCGTTTCCTTACACTTGTACATATGTACTTGACAGGAAGAAACACAACATATCAGTAACAGTGAAAAAAAAGTGTTCAGGATGATCAAGCAACACAGCACCCTCAACAGAATACTGCAATGACCCCCATGCTATGAAATCTAATGAAAGATGCAAGACTCCACCTACTTACCTGAAATGTTTGTCATATGCTCCTAGGACAGCCGTCCCTCTTGCTTTTCCTGCTAGCTTACTGGCAGCCCCTTCACACCACCCTTTGCAGATGTTCTTTTATCTCCCTAACCAGGGAAGACTAGATTGCCCAAGGCTCACAGTGCACATCGAAGTCCATGGCTGTAAATGGCATCTACACACTGACAACCACCAAATTTAAAGCAAAGCCAGAATCCTCCTCCAAATCCAAATGGCTACTTGACATTTCTACTTAGATGTCTATTAGGATTTCAAACTTCGCATGTCCAAAACAGACCTGATGATTCCACTCCCTCTAAAACAAAAACCTTCCTCTCCTGTCTTCTTCCCCATCTTGATGAATGCTACAACACTTCTGTTAGCTTTGGGCTAGATTTATCTTCTATCCATCCATAAATCCTATTGGCTGTTTGTTCAAAACAGAAACAGAATCCGCAAATTTCCACCACTCCCAGGCTTAAGCAGTCATTACGCACAACTAGTTTTCTTAAACAATTCCTACAATGATATCCCTGTGTCTACCCTTGCAATTAGAGGAATTCTTTCAAAACATGAGTCAGATCAGTTGACTTTTTGGTCAATATTCTCCAATAGTTTCCCCTCTTTCAAAAAGTGAAAGATATGATGGCCTATAAGGCCCTCTATTCTCTAGTCCCATTCTCTCCAGTTTCTACTCAGTGTTTTATTTTGGGTGTGAGGCGGAGACAATGAATAGAAGCCAAAGGCCCTCAAGGAGGCTTTGTCCATAGGACCCAAAGGGAAAGCAAAAAGAAATCTACTGGAAGAAGAAAGAAATAGGACTTTACTATACAGAGGCAGAAAGATTAACAATGCTGATGCCTGTGGCAACATGGAAAATAAAAAATGCACCTAATGAACTAGATGATCCAGATAAGAAGGAGATTTTCAAGCAGACTAGTAAAAGTGCTGATTGGCTTCCTTTTGCTGCCTACAATGAAATGCAAGAGAGACGAAAGAGAAAGAGAGAAAGAAAGAAAGAGGAAAGGAGAGAGAGGCAATGAATAGAGAGAGAGGGAAGAGAGCAAGGGAGGGGGAAGACAGGGAGAGAGAGGAGGGAGGGAGGGAGGAAGACTTATAAAGAAGCGAAGACTCACTGGGTTTGAAAATAAAATGTTCTCATTTCTTGTCTTATCAGAAGGCAAACAGTGCTATAATTAAGAAAATGCTTCCAAGCAAAGATTGAATCCAGCATGCTATCAGGAAAACATGATGCAATGGTAAAACTATTTATTAACTTCCCCAAAAAATTAATGGCATGTCTTGAGGACCCTTTCAAAATAAGAAAAGGTCCCCTAAGAATTCTAAGAGCATTGGTCCTCAACAGCCTTATAGGCAATGAAAGGTACGAAAGAGCTCATTTCAAAGTAACTAATGAGTGTTGCCTTGTCTAACAAAGTAAATTAAAAATTGAGTCATAAGGAAGCAACACAGATTTTTTTAAAAAATTTAATTAACATGGGCTGAAAGAAATAGGCCCTAAATACTGGGGGGAAAAGCCTTTGAACCCCCCAAACTTCATCTTGCAAAATGCAGACTGAGAACACTCAGCTACAAATATACAATACTTGTTACCAAAAAAAAAAAAAGAAAAAGAGCCAGAGAACAGAACCAAGACCCCTGAGAACAGGGCCAAGCATCACAAGGAACAACTCCTACACAGTAAGACCAAGAGCTAATCAAAGGAATGACAGCATGTGTCTTGCTAGATTCAGAAGTTGAATTATGGTAAAGTACACCAAAAGTTTATACAAGTATTTTATCAATTCAAAAAAATAAAAATTAAAAATAAGCAAAAGCTGGATAGACTAGTAATTGCCTGCTATAATGTAGGTGTTTATATCCTTTGCATGTCATCCACATTGTTGAGCAGAAGAAACACAAATCTTTCTCATCATCTTAATTCATAGCTCTCCAGATTAAAAAGGAACTGTACTCAAGGAGTTGAAGACAAATACCCAGAATGTGATTTGATGAGATTCTGAACCTCAAGATTGACTCCAAGATCATAATAAATGACAATGTTGGGAGACCATGGGAGAGATGGGTACATTTTACATACAGAAAAATACAAAGAATTTTTTGACTCATGTTTTAAAACATGCCTTTAAAATCAGCTGCCACCACTCCTATCGACAGGTCTACTGTGGTATCTCCTCTCGGTAAATGTCGGTTGGCCTTCTCTTCACCTCAACAGAATGTAACAGAAGTAACAAGGTCTGATTCCTGAGACTTGGTTATAAAAGGAGATACAGTGCTTGTCCCTCCGTCCCTCTTTCCTTTCTCTTTTTCTGGATGCTTGTCCTTGAAATCCAACCACTACGTCATAAGGAAGCCAAGCAATAATATGGGAAGCTCACATGTCCTGAAACTGTAGAAATGAAGTATGTGTCACCTGCCTGAAGGTAAACGTTGCTGCTAACCTAGTAATGTAGCACAGAGGAGCCAGGACAACGCCAGGCACTGTGGAGTAAATCGGGCCTGGATCCCCTGCTCAGCACCACACGATTCACTTGTGTCACACACTAGGATGCTCAAATTACATGGTTAGTGCCCTGACACATGGCAGCATCTCCTCTTTCTTTCCGCTTTATCTAGCTTCCTGATTTTAAAAATTCTAGGACTCCCAGTGCAACTCCGGCCTGCCATGAGCCCAAATGATTCCCCTCACATCTCCACTTGAATGTCCAATGGACATTTTAAATTCAACATATTCGAAACAGATCTGTTGACTCCCCACTCCCAAAAACCAGCTCCTCAGTCAGATCTATCCTTTTATCCTTAGCTAGAAACTCCAGCAGATTCCCATATCCATAGCTTACTGAAAGCCATGGGCCCTATGGAATGTGGACCTATGAAAATCAACAAAACAGCTAGAATCATTAACTCTAAAACCACTTCTTTCTCACTAGCCATCAATCAACCAGCTGAAATTTTATCCTTCATAGCTCATTTAACTCGGGAGGACAGTCTAACAAAATGTTCATAGTAAGGAAATCAGCAACATTCCTTTCATGTATGTATATAGCTAATTTCTTAGGTGCCAATTTTATTGACTAGAGTACTGAGCACACCTGCAAACCTTGTCTTGAAGATACATATACAAATACATATAAATGTAGACACGTTAATGTTGCACCTAGTCCTGATTTGTTTTAAAGTATTGTTTCTTTATTATTTTCAACTGTTTTTCCTCTTAATCTAGTTTTGATTTAAAAAAGGAACTGGGTACCATCAATGAAGAAAGAACATTCTATTCAAGACAGAATTCAGTTCTTCACCTCCCTAAACTTGGAAAGCAACAAATTTATGAAAACCACAGGATAAAATACTATATTACATATGAGCCACAGAAGACACATTATGATCCTACTAGGATCAACCCTCTGAGAGGTGAAAGATAAAACAAACCATAAAAGGAACTGACTCTAGACAAATGCAGATGTTACAAGAGTATTTTAAAATTCATGTGAACATCACCACGTACATTGGAGACATAAGGCCAATCAAAGCATGCTCTGCTTTTTCCAGGGGCCACAGTGAGGAAATCACACCAAACACCACAGGGCTTCACAGAGGTCGGCCTGCAGCTCTCCATCAGCATTTCCTGAGCCAGCTCCCAAATTCACATGATGCTTCACCTGACTGTGTTCAGGAAAGACCCTCTCTAAACAAAAAATATCCCAGAAAAATGCTATCTTTTCCTTTCTTATTAGACACTGTCAATAATAGAGAAAGAAAACAATTTAGTATTTTATTACAAGCACTATTTATCCTAAGAAAAAAATTTTAATCACAAGATCCACAACCGTAGAGCTATAGGTGACACTGCCTGGCCTGAGATCTTCATACAATCCACAGTACCCTCCTCTATCACACACTATACTGCCCAACCCCTGAGTAGACAAAGAATATTCTAAATGACACCAAGTAGCTGCCAGAACATTATGAATACCACATACCTACATGTGTCTTTCTAATCTCATAAATTTCCAAGATAACTCCCTAACATCTCATCTTATAAAAAAATAAGA
>RJWT010054070.1:0-10331 GCA_004365215.1 Cuniculus paca | reverse complement strand
CTGTTGTGGCTACTTTGGCGTCCTGAATTGGTTTAAAACACTTACCTTTCACAGTCATTTTGACCTTGTGGAAGAGCCAGAAGTGGCATAGGGCCAGATCTGGTATGGATGAAGACATAGCATAATATTTTTATAAGCCTACCTTTCCATTGAATGGAATTCTGAAGCAGTGGTTGTAGTATTTTTGATCATACTTTGTAAAGAGACTCACAAAAGAGAATTTTCAGAACTGCTTCAGAAAGTGAAAAGAATGAAGGGATAAGTGTAGTCAAAGTAAGGGGAGGATTTTGAAGGAGATTAAGGTCAATGTGTCTTTTATTGCAATCGTTTTTTTTTTAATGTAAACAACACTGTATTTTCTGATCACTCTGTGTATGTACCAGGCTGTGAGTTATTTTCATTAGTTCTTTGAGCCAGAAAAATTGATATTTCATTCCTGTATGGTTCTTCTAAAAATCAGAGATAGTATCTTTTATCAATGATAAATACTGATATAATATTTGAAATTCCTCTGTTAACTTTTCAGCCTTACTTTGTGGGCATGGGCACTGTTTGAGGGTGTAGTGGAACATAAGACAGTAGTTTTATCAAGCATCAGACTTATTCCTCTAATTACTGAAGGCTGCATATACTCACCCTTATCTCTGTTCTATGGGTCTGGGGTAGTGGTGTTGGTGTCAGTGTTTTAAAAAGCCTTCCAAATAGCCAGAGTTGAGAAGCACTGAGTTAAAAGAAATCTTCAGAATCAGACAAATCAAGATGAAATCATAGCTTGACTTTCACAGTATGATTTCCCTTCTATAAGCCTCAGATTTCCTGTTCATAGAAGGAAACCTGAAATACTGTCCAAGCCCTTTACAGTTGTGTGAGGATTAAATAAGGTGTTGTACGTACTTGGGTACCTCTGGGGACATCTCTGTTCATTCCTAGCTTAGCATGGTAGATGGCCCTTCATATGGGCACAATAATGTAACTATCATGAGCATGGGATCAGAAAGCAAAGGGATCTAACAGGGCCACAGGGCAGCCCCAGGGCCAACGCTTTACATACATCATCTTGTTTAGCTCTTGCCTGAAGTACGCTTCTTTCTTCCACAGATGCTCAACCCAGACCCAGGGAGGAATAATCTTCCCACAGGCACGAAGTGGAAGAGATGGGATTTGAGTCCTGTTTTGTGTCTTTCTAGTATAGACCATGAAACAAACTCAGGTCCTGGTTTATTATTCTTGAGAAAGACTTGTTACCTAAATGATGTGACCAGACAAAAGAGCACTTATCTGTCCTGTAGGACTGACACATACTGAGAAGGGAGGGAGATGGTTGGCAGGAGTCTCTCTGACCAGAGCTCTGTGGTGCGGGTGGGCAGGGGAGGGACATGCAGGCGGCAAAGATGGTAGCAGGCCAGGAAAGCAGGGAGAAAGATGAGGGAAAGAAGGAGCTGCTCATGTCTGGACTGAATGAAGAATCATGTATCTAGGATATGGCCAGCCTATTGAACTAGACAACATGTGTCAGATGGTGAGTATTCTTATCTTTCCAGTAGAAGAAAAATCATTCTACCTTTTCTTTCTTTCAGAGCTTCCTTCTGTCCCTAAGATATAGGCAAGAGGCTACTGTCTTCCGTACGATCTGTTGGTTGGCTTCTCTGCCCACTGCCCCTCTTTCTGGAACTTGTTCCTCTACCCACACATTTATGGGCACAGTTGTGTTCCTACAATATCACTTCTGCTGTCTGGAGCATTCTGAGGGTTATCTATTGGAGAAAAATAGCCCCTCTGGTCTGGGAGACTTTGGCTTTTTGTTTTTCATGTGTGTTTGCTTTTATCAAAGCAGAGAATTTGCTACTGCTGGGCACAACTGTACTTGGACATTGTGCTGGATCCCGAGGATGTCCTAAACTGCTGCCTGGGAATGTCAATTTCTCGTAAAGATTTATATATCAACTCTAGCAGGTTCCCGGCTAAGTAAAAAAATTACATAATTCCTTCTGCACCACTGCATTAGGCAGATTTTTTTTCTTTTCCTGAATGTACAGTAAATCTTGGGTGATTTAGGCCATGGTGCCTTTCCTTAAATACAACTTGAAATTGCTACCAAATTTAAATAAAAAATAAATTCTATGTCGTGCTAGGAGATTCTCCTGCCAAAAACTCTCACACAATTAACACACTAGCAGAATGTGTTGCTAATTTCATGCCACTGAAGTCTTTTCTCCTTCAGAATATAGAAAAAAAATCAGGTCAGAGCTCCAATAATAACAGGATTTTGTTAAAATATACAGTCCTGAGTTGTAGATATGTTGTAGGCATGGGTGAAAAGTAGAATCATAGTGATGCATGAAATAGTTTACTCCTGCAAATAGAACTGGAAGAACTTGTCTCTCCAGCTTCTTCAGGGAGAGAGTGAGAGAGAGGGAGAGACAGAGACAGAGACAGAGACAGAGACAGAGAGATCAGCCGAAGTCCAGAGGTGCTTGGGTTTGAGGTGGGAAGCTTCATTATCAATGTTCGTCTACATATTTTGAAAAGAAGGCAAACACTAGACAAAGAAACTAAGGAAACACAAACTTAACAAACCACAGAATTCTGATCCCCTAGTTTTCTCTAAACCTCCTTCTTTCTCTCCCCTTAGCCTACTTAGAAAGGGCCTGGTCCTTTCCATAACAAAAAACAACAATAATGAAAATATTTTGGCAGCATTCAGGGTCTTTCACATCATGACCCTGACCTCCAAATCAATTTTCTTTATTCTTAACCTGACCTTGGCATCCTTTCTCTCTGGTGTTCAATATTAGTTACAAAATCTTGAACTCCGTGAGACCTCGCCTCTGCTCCCCTCCTCCTCCCCATCAAGACAGACGCCCTGGAGAAGAGAGAGAAAGCTTCATGACAAAGAGAAATAATAACGAGATAAACAAGCCTGGCGTGTTCTACAGGAGTCTCATTTGCACCAAATGCCATTAGCCCCATTATTTACTCAGACAACGGTGGCTACAGCCTTGGCTCCCTGTGTGCGTCGTGTGCAGTGGATAACACTATGTATCACCAGGCGGCCGGGCGCCTCGCTTAAATAGTGATATGTAAGGGAGAGCATGTTACATTTCATCCATCACCCATGGGCGCGCCGAGTGCAGACACTGGAAAAAATTGCACACATTTCTTCATTGCTGCCTGCATTAATAGGAGAAAGGGAGTGAGCTGAAAAGAGAAAGTGCCAATTTCAGCACACATGTTAAGAAGAGACACGAAGAATAGAAGGAAAAGAAAGCCTCTCCCAGACAGAGGTGTCGAGCAGGCTGGGGGAGGTTTTTAAAGGAGAAGCCTGCTTTTCAGAACTTGGAGAATAAGGACTCAGTGAGACAAGAGTTCGGAGGGTCAGCATTCATTTCAGAGAAGAAGTTAGCTGGCAGGGGCTATTTTTCTGCAAATTAGTTTTCTCTCAAGGGTAACCGTGGGGGAGGAGCAGGAGAAAATGAATTGAAGCTCCTTGAATAATCACAGATTGTTTTCTGGTTGTGGTGACCTATGAACTGATGGTGCAAGAAGCCTGTGCAGGCCTCCTTTCATGGGGCCAGGATGGGAAGCATCTCCAGCTGTTGAGAGTGCCCTGATGGGCAGCCTTGGGGAGCACAGCAGTGTGGCCTGTGAAACAATGGTCCACAGGGCATCACCTCTGCCTGGCCAGAGAGGCAGCATCTGTAGCCATTCCAGCCCACGGGGGCGGGGAAGGCAGGTGGCAGGACAGGATAGTAGACAGGCAGGATCCAAACTGTGCTGGTCACAAAGGATGGAGGCCAGGGGCAAGACTGAAAAACACAACAGTGTAGCAGAAACAACAGACCAGCTTTCCTTGGGACTGAAAGAACCAAGAACGCAGCAATATTGGAAACAATTCAGTGCAAATAGGGGAGTTCTTCTATGAAATCAAAATTTGATTATTAAGTCAAAACAACTCAGTGTATTTAAAAGCATTTGTACATCATCATTCTCAATTCTAGATTCCGATGGGAAGGTTCTTCCGGATTTCTTCTCACCCTAATGTTGGCTCAGAAAACAATCTGAACCAAATCTTCTCGAAGATGATCTAATTACAAGTTAGGGGCTTCAAAGTGAAGACGAAAAGGGAGAGAAGTCTTTGAACCCCTGTTCTTGTTTATTTTTAGAAAGTACCTGTTTATTTCTAGAAAGTACTGGTACATGTATGTTTGTGTGTGTGTGTGTGTATGTGTGTGTGTGTGTGTGTGTGTGTTTCTTGAAGGAAAATGGAAACTTCAGGAAAAAGTAATAACCAATTTAATCTGTGGCTCCAGACACATTTGGGCATGCTTCGGTTTGCAAAGCATTACGGAGGGACAGCTATTGTAAAGTGATGAAAAATAGACTTTCCTGGTTGTAAGCACCTTGTAATAAAACACTGTGTCATATTCACTTTGGTGCTGTCAGAACAGTGTAGCCCCAGTCATGTAGCAGGTGCTCAATAAATATTTGGTGAATTGAAAGTTGTTGATAGCACTCTGCACTTATCCTCCCCTTTGGATTTCCTTTGGCAGAGTGGTGAGTCTGGTGGCAGGGGTGAGGTGAGGGGGTGGGATCTCCTTCAGCAGTGTGACAATGCCCTTCCGGGCAGAACACAGTGGGCCAGGGCAGCATGTAGGAACTGCCACTAAATCCAGGTCCTGGGCTCACCTCTTGTCTGAGCCACTGAGTTGGGACAATCCTGGAATCTACTTTCTCCGGACCTTAATATTCTTTGGCAGAAGGAAATTTAACTATTACCCTCTCAAAGATTTAGTTTAAAAATTCTGTAGTTCATTTCTCCCCAGTCTCTGTAGGATGATGATGCAGGGTGGGGAATAGAGATGAGTTTCTCTCCTGTCGTTATGGAGCTGCCCCAGCTAGGATGGCAGAGAAGGCCCAGAGGAGTCTCAACCAAAGACACAGTGTACTTCCTCTTTGGAGAAAGGAAAACCTTAAAACAGATGACAGAGTAATGGGTGGAGAAAAACATTGCCAGTTACCTTATCAAGAGCTCAGCTATATTAGGTAATTCACAAAGTAAAAGTCCACAACAATTCAGTTTCCCACCCAAGGCTCCATTTTCTAGTGCCTAATTTACTTATTCTCAATAATGAAACCCTGGTCAAAGTTGAGTAGACTCATCTTAAATTAATGTTATAGCAGATGAAAGCTTTTTAAGATAGATTACTAAAATGACTCAGATTTTAGGGTCCAATCAGCAAGTTCAGAAAAGGAATATTATGTTGTTATGATTTCAGGTTTGAAACATCAGGCAAAAATGCATACTATTTTGTTCAGTATGAAGTAAAGTTGGAGCTGGGTGTGGTGGCACGTGCCTGTAATCCTAGCACTTGGGAGGCTGAGGCAGGAGGATCTTTGGGAGTTGGAGACCAGCCTGGGCTGCCAAGTGAGTTCAAGGCCAGCCTGAACTGCAAAGTGAAACCCTGTCTCAGAAAGAAAAAAAAAAAAAAAAAAAAAGTAAAGTTGGTGATTCTTAAAATGAACATCCAGTGTTTTTCACTTGAAGAAATTCCAAGATTGCAAAAATAGATAAATTAGTTATGTCTCTTAAAAATTAATAATTTAATCATTAAAATAGGCATCTTGTTATATTGTCCAGGTCGGATTTGACCTCCTAAGCTCAAGTGATCCTCCTCTTTCAACCTTTGGAGTAGCTGGGGCAACCAGTGTGCCCTACGGCACTTGGCTGTGTTTGTAATTATTAAAGGATTTGTTTTCCATAGTGATTCGTACTATGGTTCCAGCTTCCTAGAAGAATTTAAATTATCATTTACTTCCCATTTCCCACAAAAATCCTTATGCCACTTTATAAGACATTGGGAAATAATTCAGTGTCAATAAAACATGGAGTACTTGCATATTCTTGATGTAAGATCTCTTTCCTGAAGTATGGAAGCTTTGCACTCATGTATTCATTGAAAGACTATCAATCAAATTCTATTATCTTTTTTTTTTGTTTTTTTTTTGGTACTGGGGGTTGAACTCACGGCCTTGCGCTTGCCGGGCAGGCACTTGTGCCACTGAGCTAAACCCCCAGCCCTCAAATCTCATTATCTGACAGGCATGGTGTTGGTTCTGGGGATATTCCCTGGTACTCTAACATGTCTCTTTTCTATTTCATGGCTTCTATACTTTCTGTGTTCTAGGATCTGGAGGAAACGGTGGATCTAGCTGACTAGAGAAGGACTAATTATAGGATATGATCAAAATATATGGTGAATGTTTAAAGTTTTAAAAGTTATTACTGTAAAAGATACATTGCCATTAACAGCCCCCAGCTCCTAGCAAAATACTTTCCCTTGCTTTAAACATATGAATCCATTCATTCTTGCCACTTTCTAAAGCAATTTAGAAGCCCTCTTTCATGAGTGTCTTTATGAGGTGTGATAAAAATACACTGAATGCTGCTGCCAAGTGCCATCCAATGGAAAGGCAGACTCATATATTGGGATAAGTTGTATCCTTGGGAACTTTGATGTTGAAGTTATGTTGACACTGAAGTTATGTGGATGTTGAAGTTAGAGTAAAACTGAACTCTAAATCAAAAGTGGAGGAACTTTCATTCATGGAGATTAGCCCCAAACAGTAGTTCTCAAGTTTGCGCCTAACCAGTAGAATTGGTATTACTAAGAACCTATTCTAAAATCAAATCCCTGACCTACTGAATCTCTGGGAATGGGGCTCAAGAAACTGTGTTTTAACAATGTCCAGGAAATTTTTGTGCCTGTTAAAGTATGAGAACCACTGGTCTAAGGTTCATCAGGCTTCACTTGGGAAATCCTCTAAAAAGTTTCCTTCTAAATTCTGATAGTATTACAAATTGTATTCTATCACTTGCCTGGTATATCTCCAATTTAATCTTCAAAAATCACACATGCATCTCCCAACCAAGTCATTTATGCAAAGTTTCAACTCAGGAACTAAAATAGAAAATTCTTGGTGATAATCAAAAGGGAAAATATTTGGACAGGTAATTTTGGGAACTGGCTATGGATCACTATGTACAATAATGAAGTTGAGCAATTAGGTTTGGAAAGCTACTGCACAGAAAATAATTAACCCACAAAGTAATCATCTTGGAAGTCCCCAAGCTAATGATTAAAATAAACCTGAAACAAATGATTGTTTAACTTTTAAGCTGTGCTTGTTTTAGCCACTGTGAACTTCAGGTGTGAGCTCCGGGGAATTCCTCCTGCCTGGTGAGATTGGCTCCAGGATGAGAGGGCACGTGTCCGTTCTTCTGCCTGCCCTTCCCAGGGGAAGTTTGCTTCAAGTATTACAAAATGCCACTCCAGTTTGGGTCAAAGAGGTTGGCTGGACTGCTCAGCCTGCTCTGTGCTGTGGTGCATCAAACCCTGGCACTAAGTCTGTACCTGCGGTGTGCTTCAGCCATATTGAATCCTATGTAACCTTGGAGGCTGAGATGCATGCTGCTTTGTTTTTATGCAGCTTGCTTTGCACTTTCATTGGCAATTTATTATTGCAAAGCTCCCCTCCCCCACTTGCCTCTCCACCCAAAGAAGTGAATTAATAACTAGAAAACGAGACAGAAATGAGATCTAGAAAAGTCCTGGCTTCTGAATGTCACTGTGAGCAAACAGCAGTGGAGAGAAAAGGTTCCTTTCCATCTTTATGTGCAGTGCTGTCTGTGCATTGACTTGTTTCCTGACACATGAGCCATGGCTTGAAAGGAATTCAGGCCCCAGCAAATTTTGCATTGCGCTTCAATGTGGCCTCTGGGATTGAATAAGGGCAAATCTATTATACTGTTGCCATGGAGACCCTGGCACAACTGCTGATAAAGAGTGTCTGATGTTTGGTAGGTCTTGTAGCATGGTGCATACCATTTAAAGGATGGTGTGTGCGTGTGTGTGTGTGTGTGTGTAAGTGTGTGTAGCATGCATGTGTGAGTCTGCAAGAGAGCAAGTGTGCTTGTGTGTAGAGGGTGGGGGAGGCACGAGGAAAAGGGGGCATTGGAAGAGGAAGGAGACAAGGCTGGCTCGGCATATTGTGAAGGAATGTTCTGTGTTTTTATCAAGAATTTGTAAATACTTTCTTGCCTCCAAAAATTTAGCCTGCCTTCTAAGAATCCACATGCTAAACAGATGGGGGCAGCAGAAGATACTCAGACTCTCCCCTTGGTCTACCAAAATTAGTCTTTAATTCATCCAAAAGAGAATTAAGCTAATACAATAAAAGTGAAAATGCGCTCTTTTGCGCTCTGTGATGAATGCCGCCTCCTTTCAGCTGTCTGCCTGAGGATCAATAGTGGGCCTGTAAGGATCGCCAGTGTTTGCTAGAGTGGGCTAGCAAGATGATGGATTTTAATCATTAAAATGATTTTGTAACCACAAAACAAAGAAGGCTGATCTTCTTTTCATGTGCATAATCTCAGTTTTGCTGCTATTGCTGTTATCTGTCCTGAATTTACTTCCTGTCTTGAATTTACTTCCTGTCTTGAAAGCAAATCTCACATTCCCCAGATTCCATTCTACACATCCATTTCCGCCCTTCAGTAATCCATACAGGCAACCCATGCTTTTTCACTCGTGCCCTTTTGCCCATCAGCTCCAGTGTGGGGAAGGGATGGCCCAGGGCAGCCATGCTCCAGGGTATTGAGGCAGCATCTCAGGCAGTCACCTACATACAGTAAGCGAGCTTAGGGGAAAGCAGCTCTAACAATGGGAGGCCGGGCAATCTGCGACAGTTGATAGGATTATTATTATTACAGAGCGCAAAAAGCTTCTGCTTTCTTTTCTGCTGCTTTGCAGACCTCATAAGGCCTCTCTGTGATTTCTGCATAGTTAATTTGTCAGTTTATAAATTACCACATTATGTTAACGCTGAATGCTTCAAAACACAAATATATGCACAGAGGGCTTGAATATTTGAAGTGTTTTAGTACTATGGGGAAATAATTTTGTTGTCAAGCTGTGGCAGATATAGAACTGCTAGGGGATACATGGCCATTTCATCAGGACTGTGTCGATGATGGCCTGTGAACATCCAAGGGGGAAAATCATCTTTTATCACTATTGTGTACCGTGCCGGTCCAGATGGGGGATAAAACATGCATGAGTTGCCCGCAGCTCTGAAAATAATTATACTCATTTGCCAGAAATGTAGAAAGTGCATCCAACCAAGTTACCACCCATCATAGTGACACTCCGTTTGCATACTGATGAAGTTTAAAGCCGGAGACAATGGTGTTGGTATCAATAGTGAGGGTGGGGGGGGCTGGGCACCACCAGTGCCGTAGGATTAATAGCGCCATCATTTTATATTATGCAGCATTTCACTTATGCTGCATATCAAAAGACTCCTGCCTCTGAGGTTCACCTCACTGTTTATAAGATTACAGTTTGCTTTAAGACTCCAAACATTAGCATGGATTCTTTGCAGGTTCCACAAATGAATGCAAAAATATCTGCATTTGAGAGAGTGCCTAGAATATAATTATGGGTAAATATGTTTGTATGCCTTTATAAGTGCCTGCACATGTATACTATATGTGTTTGTGAGTGTGGGCGGGTGTGTACATACTCGCATGCACGGGCGTGATTTTGGAAGGCTGCAGTGGAATATGAGAAGATAATATGCGCATGCTAAAGCCTGGTGCTACTGCAGAGTCATTGATGAATGGTTTTTTTAAATGTAGAAAGAGAATGAATACAAGTAGGACCCAAGAGAATAATTCTTTATATTGCAATCAGTTCTACTTATATGTACTTGCTTTAATTGTAGAAATCAGCAATAAAAAACATGGATGTGGTTATTTAATCCTTACTGAGTAAAAGGAAGTGTCCTATAATGGCCCTCTAAAATGCTGTGAAATATTAAAAATTATCTTATATACCTCTAACTTTTAGACCACTGCAAAAATAATCAGTGTCACCATTATCAGAAACTGGTGTATTTTTTTTAAATTTGTTAGATCCAAAAATGTACATGCATGAACCAAAAGGTACTTTCCAGTGGAACTCTGAATTCTCATAGGTGTTCCACAGTTTGAAAATAGGTCATCACGATGTTGTCACGATGCTTATTTTTAAGTAATGATTTTAATTAAGCCCACTAAAAAGGAAACGATTCTATATTGCTCCTACATAGTCTGTACTCTGATGATTAGACAAGTGCAGTTTCCCGTTTTATTCTGGTGTCATGGGGGCAAGGATCGCAATTTCCATCTCATCATGAGAGAGAGACGCTATAGTTCACTCTGCACAAGGCTGCAGTGTAATCAGAGGAAGGGTTTTACACAATCAAATTACAGTCAGATAACCAAGGAAAAA
>RJWT010054069.1:0-10334 GCA_004365215.1 Cuniculus paca | reverse complement strand
TTTCGGCCATTAGAGAAATACAATTCAAAACAAAATTGAGATTCCGTCTTACTTCATAAAGAATGAGGATCATCTTTATGGTGTTGTGGTGATGTTGTGGGGATGAATGAACCCTTGTACAGTTATTAGTGGGACTGTAAACTAGTACAACCATTTTGCATATCACTATGGACATTTGTAAAGAAATAGGGATTCCATTTGACCCAACTGTAACCTTTCAGTTTATCAATCATCCTGAAAGAGTTACAGACATATTACAGCAATGTGTGCATATCTATATTTATAATAATATGAAGAAAAATAATTAATTTGTGAATATGAAAACAGCCTATTTGTCCACCAACAGATGAGTGGGTAGAAAGTATGTGGTGCATATACATTACCAAGTACTACTCACTCATAAAGAAGGATAAATCAGAGTCATTTCTAGAACAATAGGTGCGCTTTGGGAATTTAACATTAAGTGAAATAAATGAGACACAGAAAGTTAAATATCACATCGCTTCTTTTGCATGAGAAACCCAAAGCATAAGTAATTTAAAGAACAGAATAAAAGATTGATGATAGAAACAGAGAAATAGACATTTGAGATGGGAAAGGGATCCAGAGATGTAGGATCGATGGAGAAAAGGGAAGGAAAGAGAATTAAGAATTAAGTTGCAATATGTATATGTAACAATTCCCCACAATAAATGTAATTATGCATCAAAACATAGCCTAATAAATATGGTAATGAAAGATTCATTGTTCTTAATTTTTGTTCTATGCAGGTGTTTCTGGGACTTAATAATGTCAACTGCCCTCTCCTTATTCAAATGTTAGTATCTTCTAGAGAGACCCTCAGAGATGGACACAAAACCGGTTTTACCAGCCATGATTGTATATTAAAGCCCTAATTAAGTTTACATATACCATTAACTGTCACACCTTTAGTTGAAATAAACTTTATTAATAAATACATTTTTATCCCAAAAGATGGAAAACCAATTGATATTAAAACAATTGTTATTTAAAATAGTCTGTTAAAGTTGGAAGATTTTCCTTAAAACATCTAAGAATTGAGGCTATCAGTTCAATGTTGCAGATACAAACAATGTTTAAATAGCTCAGTGCCTTATCAAACAATGTGGTTAAAATATATCTATTTTTAAAACTCTCATATAAATGAAAGACCAAATAAACAAATATGTAAATAATTTTTTTTTGTAGCTAAAGTTTTCATAGTTTATTTAATCTCAGAAACACTTGGGGTTTTTCAATAAATAATTAAACTATTAACCCTCCCATTTCCAATGTTTTGTGTATGTTTCCTTATTTTTTTGCAGTAATTTGCATTATAAGCTAGCACCTAACTATAGCAATATGCAGCTCTTCCTAGCCAAAATTTAGTAAACATTTTATAAAGGAGTTTCATTTGAAATAATTTAACATGTTGCTACCTGCATGATTGACTCTTTCAAGTTTTATTTTGAAATGACTTCTAACTGTACACATTTGTTGAACATAGTGTGATGCTTTTGTATATGTCTACATCATGTAATGAGCAAATTAGGGCAATTATCATGCATCATCTCAAACATTTATATTTCTTCAAACATTGATTATTTTGCATCTGCCATCCTCAACAATCTCCCCACGTTCTTGTAACTCCTATATAGTCTGTAGGTATATGTGATCAATTAGTTTAGAATGCACATGTCAATGAAATCACATAGTACTTGTTCTTGTGTACTTGGCTTATTTCACATACAAAATGCTTTTCAATAGCATCTATATTTTTGCAAATGATGGGATATCATTTTTAATATGAAGTTTTCAATTGTGTATACACACCATATTTTTTAAACTATTTATCTATTAATGAGCCCTCAGGCTATCTATTATTCAGGTTGTATTTGTTTAACAAATAGCTGAGATAATCAGCTATAGTTTGTTTTGTATCATAGTTTTGAATTGTTTGTATCAATTGTCTCCTTTTCTTTTGGGCTTGTGATGAGAGATCTGATTAATGGTGTGTAACACACTGTAGATACAATTGCTCTCTCCATGGCAGAAAATGAAAAACAGAAAGAAGGGACCAAGGTCCCACACTGCCCCTCAAATTTATGGTCTCAGAGACCTAAAACCTCCCACTAGGTACCCCTTTTTAAAGTTTCCAAGAACCCCAATTAGCATTAATAAGGGAAACAAGCATTATTACACGGTCTTTGAAGATATTGAACATCTAATGTAGAAGGCTTATTGTTTATCTTCTATATAGTGAATAGTGAAATCATAAATATGCTTGCATAAGAAGTTAGCAAACTAGTATATAAAAATGTACTATTTGCTTTTGTTTACTTTATGTATACCTTTACATGTGAAAGTGTTTGAACTTTACTGATTTATTCTTTAAATCCTGTATGTTCATCCTTTTAATTTTCCTGAGCTATACTGATGGAAAAGGAGTTGCCTTGAGCCACTTATTAAAAAAATATAATATGACTAATATATATTCATATATATATATGCAAAAACACTTGCTTCTAAAAATCTTTAAGAATTTATTTGTTTTACAAAATAACACTATCCCAAGTGTAATAATTAAATAAGAAAACTTTGATGTCTGCTTAGTTACAGTAAGCCCCTGTTTTCAAAGGCACAGACTCAAGTGGGTAAATTGAAACATTATTTTCAGTGATCTCTGCATTGTGATCACCAAGCAGACAAGTAGATATTGCATAATTTCTGGCACATTCAGGTTTTGATTGAACTTACTGTTGTGTGCAGAGGCAGTAGAGTTAGCACTGCACTATGGGCTCCCCTACAGAGTTCAGTTATCGCTTTACACAGTCCTCAGTTTACCCCTATATGAGCTTCAGGTTGTACACACTTGCTTTAAATAATGCTTCCTTGTATTATGTCTAAAGCATACAAATTACTAACTTTTCAAGGCTACCATAACAATTTGTAAACAAGTTAAGCAGATTTGACTTGACAATATTACTGCAAAGAGCAATGAATCTGATACTCAGTTATGTTGGTGAAGTATTGGCAGCAAACCATACACTATTTCTGATATTTTGAATACAATATATTTGCTCATTCATGGATATATCATCATTCATGGACTTATTATCATAATAAATGTAAAATTTATGAGGTCAGTGAGAAAGTTGAATATTATCATTCAATAGAGACACATTCAATTTTATAACCCCAACAATTAGATTTCTTTATTTACAAGTAGCTTATAAGGAAGTCTATTTTTTCAATGAACTGAAAAGTTACTCAACTTTTTTTTTTTTTGGCCATCTTTCACAATAGCAATGCACATATTATCCTCTAGCTTTTCCATGTGAAACATTTTTCCTGCACTAATACCAAATAAAAATTGCACTATTTCTCATGATTGGTTAATCCATTGATGATTCAAAGATACACTCTAAAAGAGCAAGCCTTATTGGAGGTTGGTATGAGGTATAAGAGATGGGATGGTGTATTCTTGTCCTTTGCCCCTTTTTCTGACTCTTTTCTTGCTGTTTCTGGGCTAACATGAGTTGAACAATTTTCCTTTGCCAGGGTTTTCCTGTCATGATGTTTTGCCTGTTGTCAGCTGACCATGGACTGAACTACTAAAACCATAAGCCATAATAAATATTTTCTCCTTCGAGTTGTGTATTTCAGGTATTTAGTCTAAACAATCAATGAGTTGCTAATATAGTTTAATATCTGTATTTAAGTGTTTGTATAAGTTAATACTGCATACTATTATTATGCATGTTTTTGGTTATTGTAATGAATTTAGAAATGGCTTGACAATTTTTCTTAATTAATAATTTCCCTTACTCTATTTCAATATATCACTCAAGAAAAGCTCTTTGAGAATCTACTGTGGACTGTGTATCCTAATATGTATTATTTTTCATCACTGAATAAGCAAGTCAGGGACTGTCTCTTGAAAAATGTATTCCTTCTCTCAGGGCCAAGAATATCAATCATTGACATCATTATATGGTAAAAATATAAATGTTGTATTCGTAAATGATAAACTGTTTCATTTCACTGTTCCTTAAAAATATACTTGATTGATTCAGAAAATTTCCTGAAACAAAGAATCCTCAGACAAATGAAAGAAATTTTAGGAAAATCAAACATATATTACAGTGTCTCTGATATTCTGAATTACTATCATCATGAAGAATGCATTAGTTGATGATATTATACCTAAAAATTGAGTTGTAAAGAAAAATACTTCAATATAAGAGATAAAATGTGTTTTACTAGGAAAAAATCATAAACAAAGCAAACGACCAAAAAGACAAAATGTATTAAAATATTGATGTTCTGAGTAGATATTGATGAAAATACATATAATTTCTGCTTTGTAATTACATTTTCATGCTGTTAGTATGTCATCTTGTATGTAAACTTTAAATAATGTAACATAATTAATGAATATATGTGTTTGCATATATACATTAAAATACTTCTGTATAGATTTTTTAAAATGTTTATATTTTATAGCATATAATCCTAAACTTATGATTAGTTTATTACCTATATTTTTCCTTTGTGAAATGTGTTCTATAATTGAAAGATAAATGTTAACGAAGTCAATATATTAACACATAAATACATTTGAATTCGAATGTGTAGTATCACAGAACTTTAGTTACATCATTTTTCAATCAAGGCATATACTCTGAAAAATTTCCTATTCCACCAAATATAATACACATATTTTAAAATTCTCAATCTTTTGTTTCCTTTTGCTATTTCTCATTATAAAATTTAAGTTTTTACTTTGTTTCATAGACAGTGTCAGTGTGGGAAGCATTTTGTTTGAGTTATTTTATTCTATCTCTTCTAAAAGACTACAAGGGAATTTACAAACTGGTAATAATTAGGGGGTGAGTCTTGATGCATACCTCTGGAAGGAGAATTTTCAGAATTTCAGGACTGCAGTTATCTGTCTCAGGTTGATGCAGGCATCATCTTCCTCTTGAGGAAAGTGTAGGGTTAAATGAGAAGGAGGCCACCTGGCTTGGTGACAGGAATTTATGTTCTGTGAGATGTCTTCCAAGGCTGAAAGTTTGTGCCTAGCAGAAGGGGTGAGAGGCAAGATGGTAACTTAGTGATGGTAACTTTTGAACAGAGGTAACTTTTGAAGGCAGAGAGTTTCATTCCATTGTCTATCAAGAAAGTCACAGGATTTTCCCCAACTTTTTCAGTGACCATGACTCTCAGGGGTCCAATTTGATGGAGCTAGTTGTGTCCATTCCATCTGGGCCTGACAGGGCAAAGAAAAGTTCAGCTTGAGGTGGGTCTGGATAGTCAGGTTTATTTGTTTCTCATGGATAAGGGAGTATTTATTTTTTTGTGTGTCACTAGCCTCATAAATCATATGCAAAGAGTATGCTTGTCTATAAGATTGGATTTTACTTTTTAGACATCAGGTCCTTTTATCAGGTTTTTGGGTAACAGTAGCTGATGGACTTTTTGTTCCCCGTTTGACGTCTTTGAGAAATGATTGATTTTATGCTTCTAAGCAGACAGACCTTTGGCAAAGGCTATGGCAACTCATTTCTCAGGGCTGAGAGTCCAATTTTTCTTCAGTTAAAATGTGGAACTCAGAAGGAAATGCTGACAGTCATCTTGAGTGGGCATTGGGTGAGGCCATCTGACCAGGATAGGCATGTCTACTGGGAGGCTTCTATGGCCAAATGTAGGCAATGACTGATTGAATTGGAACTGGTTCAATTGGCTTGAAGTAGAAAAGTTCCTTTTTTTTCCCCCTTGAGTGGTTTAGTTTCATTTTTAAACTCCATAATGTCAGAAAAACTCTTCTGCCTGCAGTCAGGGACTGTGGGTTTTGACTCATTAGTTCCCATCTCTGACTTCCTATGTGTATGTTGTGTAACTTTAAATGATATCACAGCAGACAAAGGGTGGGTACTCCTCAGAGAGAGACCATTTAGATGCCCACCTGGCTACGCCTCTTGTGGGAGTTAAGGTTCAACTTAGCTAAGGAGGGTGCAAGACCTCTGTTCTGCCATATGTCAATTACCATGGAATCACAGGTAAGAGTCTGATCAGCCACTGCAACCATTGTGTCCCAGTCTCAGTGGACAGATGTTGTAGGCTATTGTTTATGTTGTCTGTTTCAGTCATGCATGCATTCATTCAAAAGGCACTCAGAGGTTAAACATTCCAACACTCTTCCCTCAAGAGTGGTCCTGACTACCAAGAGTTGATCAGACTTTCCTTCAGCTTGAGCTGTGAAGGACTGACAGACAGACTAATTGGGGTGCCACTAGGATTCTTACTGAAGTCAGGCAGGCAGACAGACAAAGACAGACAGACTGCATTCTCCTCCCTTTGGGGTTCCATGTGAACTGCTTGAGCAGGGAGCCAGGAATTCTCCTTCAGACATCCAAGAGATTTGAGAAATCTCAAGGGCACATTGTTCCATCAGGACCTGGAGAGGTCCTTGCTCCCTCTGCAAGGGACATGCCCAGTGACCAAAGAGTTCAGTGTGGTCAGTCTTCTTTGTTGATGCACCAGATGCATTTGCAAGAAGAAATACTAAAGGTATACACAGAACTTGGAGGCAGACTTTTTTAAATTGATGGGCACTGATCAGGATCATTCCCAAAATGTCAGGCTCTGATCACTGGTGGTTTGGAGCTTATATTGGCTAAGCAAGCAGGAAGTACAGAGGGAGAATGGTTTATTGATTGGGTATTTGTTCTTACACTATGCATCATATTAACCAGTTATGCATCACAGTGAACAGCCATGTTTAAGAAACAAAAGTAACAGGAACTGTAACCAGGATTATTACCCAGGAAACTAATAAAGTGAAATATACTGACTGGGGTGGGGGAAGCATTTTCTATTACACTATAATCTAATTAACTTGCTCTATCAAGTGGTAAATGTAAAGAAACATGGAGAGGCATCTGGTACTTGTAAAACATAGACACTAAGTTAAAAATTAGTGTAAGAGAAAAACAGATCTTGTCAAAATAGTGAGCAAAATTAAGTGAGAATATTGCATGTAAGAGGAGGCAAGAGGAAAATTATTTTGGAAGCCATGGAATGGAATTATTTAACTCATGAATTACATGGATAAATCTGAGCAATTAAAAAATGGTATATAAAACTCAAGAATGTCATGATAGGATTAAAGTAATTATTGTGATAATTCAGATAAGGAAACATGATCCTGGAAAAAAATAATATTTTAAGATGATGTAAAAAGTCTTATATACAGAATAGCTTAAAATGTGGAACATGGAGCACACAGACAGAGCTGGGATGATTCTACACTTTCAAAGTTAGGTGAAAATATAAATAACTTCCCAAAGGAAAAGAGATTGTAATAGGTAATTTAAGTTTTTTGACATGCTGAGTATTTTGTAAAAAAAATATAAGAAATGATTTTGCCAATGATTTAAAAGGAAATATTGGAAATTCAAGAGAAATATAAAACATGGATTCCAGTATGAGATGTTTTCTTGTGAAGCTATTACTTAAGATCTCTTTAAAAAGTAGTATAATAAAGCACAACAATTTAGGAGACTTTAATACAATAGTTGTTTTGTGTTAGGCAGATTATAGATTAAATAAAAAGGATAATAGAGTACCCAAGCCCAGAAAGAGAAGTGAGAAATCAGGATTTTTGAGGAGATACCTTGATTTGGGAGATAGAGAAAAAAGAAATAAGAAAATATCCTTTTCAATTCCTCTCTGGGTTGAATGTTTGTTTCATTCTTATTCTACAGATTTCCAGGAAAACAGAGCCACTGGGGACTCCACAATTTCATGCTACTTGCTATTATAAATTCTTATTTTCCAATTATACCTTCTGTATTCAGTTTTATTTCAAGTGAACTAAATATGTAAAAATATACAAACTTTTGTTTCAAGTTCTGTTCTCTGGTGAACATTGATAAAAAGACTATTTTGATTGTAGTTATGACTTTCAGATGAATGAATCAGCCAACCTGTGATGCCATAGAAAGGAGAAAGAGGAATAAACACAGTTCTATCACATGACTACTCTGCTTATTTTCAGGTTTTGACATTAACAAGATAAAGGGACTCCCAGATCATTGAGCAGAACAAGAAACTTGAATCTCGAGGGCAAGTTGGTAACATCAAGTTAGTAAGACTAGAGAAGGCTTCTTAACCATTCTGTACTTTGATATTCTCATCCTTCAAACAGAAACAATTAGTATTTATGTCATAACTTTATTGTAAAAGTTAGAAGAGTTATTGGGTCAAAAATGAATCAATATGGAATTTTCATTGCTTAGATCAATAAAACATGAAATAACTACCTTTTGTTTTCTATTTTTAATGGTAGGTATTAAATTTAAATACTAAGTTCAAATGTTAAATTGTTTATTTTTAAAATATAATTATCATTTACCAATAATATCATTCACTAACTTTTTAAAGGTGTTCATATCAATTACCTTGCTGATCATATTGTAATATACCAATTGTTTTGTCTGTATATATTTCAGTAATTACATGGTTTTGCAAGAAGGGTGAATTTAAATAGTTATTTACTAAGAAATACTCTGCAGATATAATTTGAGATGCATTCATAAGTTTTCTTATCTAAATATTTATTTTGGAAACTGTTCAGCATATATTTGTAAATAAAGAAAAGCTATTTTAATAATTTAAAGTGAAAAAGAAGCACAGTAATTCTTTATTATAACCTCACAACTTTGAAACAGTAAAAAGTAGAAAGTATTTCTTGTACAATCTTTTAATAATAAATATTTATTATTAAAATTGAACTCTACAAAACTCTATGACACAAATTGATTTACCTACATATTTATTCTTTTTCTTATGTACTATGCAGTGAAGCAAGATTAAAGAGCTCGTTCACTTAAAGGTATTAATAAAATTATGTTCATACAGGACTATTAAAGAAAAGAATTTTTTTTAAGAAGATCGAATGAGAACACAATTAAGAAATAGTGGACTCTTTAAGATGTCCCAGAATAAGCTGTCTTCTCTAAAAACAATTTTTAAACGAATCCTTTTTATTATAATTTTCACATACATACTTTATTCTGAAGTAAATGTTTTCCTAAATGAAAAATCAGTCTTTTCTAGGGAAGAATGCTATTTTAAGGAAAAATTTGAACTTCTAGTTTGTCTCTAAGGATTGCATAAATATAAGTTTGAAAAGTTATCCCTTCATCCCTCGCTCATATACAGCTTCATCTCTGAAAATCATTATCAGTGGCAAGCTACTTTCAATTATTTTTATAGATTTGTAAAACAATAACCTCACTGATAGCAGTCTATTTCTCCTCTAAGTAAATATCATTATTTAGTAAATCAAAGCCATTCGTATCTTGGTATTTGCAAGCCTTATTAATAGTTAAGTTATTTTAGTAGTACTTATGACTCCATGTTTATGATTCTATTGCCTGAAAACAGGTATTTTGATAGTAAAATTTTATGGCATGTAAATCTAATTTATGAATACTAAAATTATTTTTAATAAAAAGGTAGCAAATATTTTTTAGACTTGCAATAAACACAGCAATCTATTCAACATAAAAAAATCTTTTTGTCTACACACATATTTAATGTGGCGTGTTCAATGACTTTAAATGAATTATTGATACAGAGATTCCTTTTATGGAATTCCTGCATATAGTATCACCAAACACATTTTGCAATATAAATGCCAATGGATTATTTGAGAATTTCAGTTAATATTGTTTGATTAGTTGAAATTCAGTAACGATTTACAGAAGTGTCAATAACAAGTTTATGTGTTTTTGAAAGTAAACAGCATATAATGTTTTACTTATTTTTATTGAAAATATTGAGTGTTTTCACCAATTATTTGATATTTCTACAAAATTTTTCTGCCATTATAATATTCTAAAATTGCATTTTATATAAATGAGAAAGAAATAATTTTATTCAGCGTATGTATCACAATTTTTGAGTTTCTAACTATATCAGAGACATGATTTCTCCCAATTAAAAAAAATCAAGAAGCTCAGTATTAAATAGTAATTAACTAAGCAAAATTTAATTAGATATGACAATGCCTATCTAGATTTTGAACTCTATCATCTTAAATAGTATCATAATATTTTATTTATTAAAATTATTTAAAATATCAATTCATGTATATTAAGTGATTTGGATATATTCTCTCACTTTCTCAAAATTTATCATTAAAATAAAATATGTTTAATATCTAATTGTACCACATATTGCTCTATTAATACCATGTAGTTAGCAGAATTTTTAAAACACATCCACATAAAAGTGCATATGTCCATGAACACTTATAAAAATTT
>RJWT010054068.1:0-10335 GCA_004365215.1 Cuniculus paca | reverse complement strand
GCTGGTCTTGAACTCACAACGATCCGCCTGTCTCAGCCTCCCAAGTGCTGGGATTACAAGCGTGAGCCACCACGCCCGGCTGCCCTCATTTAATTCTTTCAACAATCCTATACACAATGGGCATTATTAGTGCCTCAGTCTACACGTAATGGCTTAGAGTAGTTAAGTAACTTGCTCAAATCTTTATCAATTTATTAATATTTCTTATATCTTGTTCTTACATCTAGTAACTGTAAACCTTATATATTGTTCAAAACAAATAAATGTTTATTATTATTACAGTCGAGAAAGCATGTTAATTTAGTCAGACCTTGTCTCAAAATAAAAAATTAAAATGGCTTGAGATGTAGCCTTGATCTCTACTACTGGGGGTCAGGGAAGTAGGAAGAACACTTAAATAATGTATCATAATGTAAAAAGATTTTTTTTTTGAGACAAAGTTTCACAATGTAATCCAGGTTGGCCTTGAACTGAGTAATACAGTCTGGTTGATTTTTTTGTTTTGTTTTGTTTTTGTCTTTTTGAGACAGGGTCTTGCTATGCATTCAGGCTGGCCTTGGGCTTATTTTGTAGCCCAGGCTGGTCTCAAACTTGCAAAGATCCTCCTGCCTCAGCCTCCCAAGTGCTGGGATTACAGGAGTGTACCACCATACCCAGCTACAGTCTGGTTTTGAACTAGCAATCCTTTTACCTATGCTTCCTGAGTGCGGGGATTATAGGTATGTACCAATAGGCCACCTAGTATTTTTCTTTTCTACAGATGAGCAAGAACTTTATTGGTTTCTTTAAAATAAGTGCATGTGCTTACCTTCTGATAACTCCTTTTCTTTCAATTTTTATTTTTTACTAGTACATATTGTATAGTACATACTGATTACATTTCTCATGATCGAGTTAGTACATGTACATAACACATCTTAACTCATTTTTATCCCTTTCCCTTCCTCATCCTCTCCTTTGCCCCTCCTTCCATCTCTTGGTCCTCTCTTTCCTTTTGCAAAAGATTTCTCTATTTCTTATTATCTTATCTAGTATTTGCTCTTTATTTACATTTTGGGTTTATCATATAAAAGAAAGTATGGGATATTTAAGCTTGTGTGTCTGATTCACTTCACTGAACATTAATGGTCTCCAGTTGCATCCATTTTCCTACAAACTTAAGTTTATTCTTCTCTATGGCAGAGTAGTATGCCATTGTGTATAAATACCACATTTCGTTTAACCATTCATTTTTTGATGGATATATAGGCCTCTGCCAAGATTTAGCTATTATGAATTGTGCTGCTATAAACATGAGTATGCAACAGTAATATAATGTTTTTAACTATTTCAGGAAGACACCTAGAAAAGAAATACCTGGGTCAAGAATAACACTGCTTTTCAAAAGTCAAAATCATTTCATTGTCCCATTTCAGAGATAACCAGTTCATGCTCTGGTAACACTCGTAAGCCTAAACAGCCATAAACTGTTAGCCAATTTAACAATATGTTGTTGATTATCTTCCCATGTTATGATATAGATATATTTAATTGTATGTAATACAATATTTTCACGGATACCGACTATTTCAGTAACTGTCCATAATTCATGCTACTACTAACTTGTTGGAAATACATGCTATTTGAAATTTGAAAAATATTAAAATAATGTATATGGGATGTGTTCCTTGAAGTAAAAATATTAAAGAGTATTCACATGTTCAGATTCTCGCTAGCAATATGAGTGCCAAACTACCTCACCTATATTAGATATCATATTAGCAATCTTCCTATATTACATATTAACAATCTATTTAATCTTGCCAGTTTTATGTTTTAAAAAATTCCCTACCTCCCATTTTGTTTATATTTTTCTGATTACTACTGATAATCTCTTTTCGTATGTCTAGTTTCTATTTCATTTTTTATAAAAAATTTTTAAATTCTTGATGGTGGTGATGATGATGATGGTGAAGATGATGATGATCTGTTTGCAGTGCTTGGGATTGAAACTAGATATTTATACCTGCTAAGCAAATGCTCTACAGTCAACGTGGTTTTTTGTTTTTGTTTTTGTTTTTTCCCTTCCAGTACTGTGGGCTGAACTCAGGACCCTGTACATGCTAAAAGCAAGTGTTCTACCACTGAGCTATGTCTCCAACACAATTCTTTTTTTTCTGTTTTTTGAAAGGTGTTTCCCAGGGAGGCCCTGACCTCTCAGGCTCAGGCAATCCTTTTGTCTCAGCCTCTTAGGTAGCTGGGACTATGACTGTGCACCAGTGCACCTGACTTATTTCTCCTTTATGGACTACCTACTAATGTTCTTTGTTCATTTTCTATTAATGGGAGCTTTTGAGGGCACAGTACTGGGGATCAAACCCAGGATGCCTGTTATGGTTTGTATCTAGGTGGCCCCCCCAAGCCTCATGTAGTCACGGAAGTGGCTGAATCTAGCATTTGTGATTGAATTGTTGTCTAGCACTGGGATTGGTGGTGTGAGTTCTGCACCCGCCCAGGGGTGGAGCCGACATACAATGTAAGGTCAAGAAGGAGATGTGTTTTTCTCTCTTTCGCGTGGTTTGCTCTTGCTGCTTGCAACCGCCATGAATGGCTACCCCTTCAGCCACACCACCCTGCCTTAGAACCAGTTGAGTATGAACTAAAACCCCCGAAACTATAAAAAAGTAAACCTCTCCTTCTTCATGCTGGGCATCAAGTATTTTGTCTCAACAACAAAAAAGTTACCAAGACAATGCCTTACCACTAAGTTACATTCCCAGCCCTTTTCTTTTTTCTTTCCTTCTCCTTCCTTCCTTCCTTTCCTTCCTTTCTCTTCCCTTTATCCCTCCCTTTCTTCCTTCCTTCTCTCTTTAAATTTGAGACTCATTTTGCTAAGTTGCCCCATCTGGGCTCAACCTTGAAATCCTCCTGCCTCAGCCTCCTAAATCCCTAGGATTATAGGCCTGTATCACATACCTTCTTATTGGTAGAAACTCATTGCTGTCAATATATTCTTCCAGGTTATCACTGTCTTTAACTTTTGTCTTATTTTCCAAACAGGCAAATCTATCCAACTTTCCCAACATAGATTTATCTGTAGTTTAGTAGCCTTATATCAAGAAGAAAGTCTCTGACCTACATCTATACACACATACACACAAACACATACATACACAGACTACAGAGGTATTGTTGCTGCTAACCAACAACAATTCATAATTCTACACCAATCAACCTTTTATTGTCATTACTGAAGACATCAGTTACTTACATTGTTTTTCCTTTTCTTTGTGGTGCTGGAGATTAAATCCAGGGCCTCATGTATGCTAGGCAAGCATTCTATTACTGAGCTGTATTTCTAGCCCTTTTAAAAACTTTCTGAGACAAGGACTCAGTAAATTGCCTAGGCAGGGATCAAACTATGATCCTCTTGCCTCAGCCTCCCAAATAGCTGGAATTACAAACATAAGTCACCATGACTAGCTACAGTTATTGTTTTTTCTTGGCCTTTCATTCAAAATTCCTGAAAAACTAGTCCACATTGGCTTTCTCTGTATCATTTCCCGTATTAGTCTGTATATTCTTCTATTGTTTCACTGCAATTATTCTTGCAAAGGTTATAATGATCTTCTAATGCTGGGGGGTTTCTGATTTTATTTTTGGACTGCTAACACATTTGACTCTCCTCTACTGGAATTTGTTGGGGGGGGTTGGGGGGGCAGTACTGGGGATTGAACTCATGACCTCGCACTTGTCAGGCAGGTGCTTGTGCCACTGAGCTATATCCCTGGCCCCTTGTTTTAAGAGAAGGTCTTGCTAAGTTACCCTGACCGGCCTCAAATTAGTGATCCTCCTGCCTTGGCCTCCTTCCTGAGTGGCAAGGATTATAAGCAGGTGGCAACACACTCTGCTTGAAATCCCTTTTTCTTTGGGCTCATCTTTTCCATTTCTTCTCCTATCTCTTTAATAATCTCTCAGCATTATTCATAGGCCTATCTTCCTCAGGCTATCCCTAACTTTTAATCTTCCAAAAATTTTATAGTTGACCCTCATGATTTTCTATACCATCTTTTGAAAGGTATTTTAACTACACCACATATTTGCCAATCATTCGCACACCTGAACCCTCAGCTCTCATTATTTCTAAGTTCTAGAAGGACAGAGTCAATCTTTTGTAGGGTTTTTAGGGTTTGCAAACACCACAAGTATGCCAACCAAATCCATCTACTCACAGAAAAATCTTGCTCTTCTTGTTATACTATTTTATGTGGTAGAACTACCCTTTGAATAGTCAACCAAATTTTAAACCCAACAGTCAACATTTAATTCTTCTCCTAATCACCAGATCTTGCTGTGTTTCCTTCTCTCTCTACACCAATGGTGGTGAACCTATAGCATGCAAGTCGTAGCAAGTTGTTTGTATCACTGAAAGCTCTGAAAGGTTTGCCATAAGACTCTCTATTTCTTCTCTATCTTCAGTCCCATGATATAGCCTCTATTTTTGTCTTCCTCAAATAGATCTTTCAAGATGGTAATGAAATCATCCATTAGTTTTCATTTTTTCTTTTTCTTTTTCTTTTGGTAGTGGGGATTGAACCCAGGGCCTCACGCATACTAGACAAGAGTGAGATCACTGAGGTACATCCTCAACCCCCACAGTTAATAGTTTTTTAAATACAATTTTTTACAACTCTTCTGTGAAACAGACATTATGAACTTTCTAAGTATAAAAACTGTATTTAAGTGATATTTAAGGGCATGTCTAAATTGTTTTATGTAACAACATCTACTCTCCAATACATTGGTGATGTCATAATAACCTTTAATGTTTAGAAATAGTTAATCCTACAATGTTGTATGTGTAGACAACATACACAGATCAAATTAGATTTAAAAGGATAGCTCTTTAAAGAGCTAACATTATTTGTGAACACTCTTCCTAAAGAGATTATATTTTAGTGATAAAAAGTATGGAACAAAAAGTCTAGTCACACCTCTTAGCTATACCAGTAGTCCTGCCAGGTAGGGTATCTATAACATCTGGGCAGAGGAACATCTGAGTGGAGAGAACATGCAGAAAAGCTTACTTAGTGAAACCTATTCTGGTCACAAGATCTCTCTCGCTCAGCAGGAGCAGAAAAAAGAATCTTTACTCTAAAATTAAGCATAACTCATAAGAGAAGTAGTATTTCCTTCCAAGCCTTTCCACTTACACATAAAGAATGTGACACAGCAAATATTTAACAGTAGAAAAGGCACACACTTGAAAGCCCAAATCAATACTTATGTTAATCCAGATGTGGTGGTGCATGCCTGTAATCCCAGCACTCAGGAGGCTGAGGCAGGAGGATTGCTGCCAGTGAGTTTGAGGTGAACCTGGGTTACACAGGGGGTTCAAGGCCAACCTGAATTACAGAGGTAGACCTTATCTGAAAAACAAAAACAGTTTAATTTCTACATACCTTGGAACAAGAAAACTGTTATGATTAACTATAGTAAAACCACTTTTTTTTTTTTTTTTGCAGCACTGGGGATTGAACTAACAACCTTGCACTTGCCAGGCAGGTGCTTCAGATGCTGAGCTAAATCCCTGGCCCTTGTATTTTCGAGACAGGGTCTTACTATGCCATTCAGGCTGGCCTTAGCTCACTTTGTAGCCCAGGGTGGTCTCGAACTCACGATTCTCCTGTCTCAGCCTCCCGAGTGCTGGGAGTAAAATCACTTTTATATGGCTATTACTGACTCTTTTTAAAGATTTTTAACAGGATTTTTATTATTTGGGAAACCTGCTAAGTTAATAATTGTCCTATTTAAAAGGCCAGTCTAAAGCCCTACAGGCTGGTCTACTAAAGAAGAGAGATGCTTTTCTAAAGCTAACAACTCACCTGCATTTGCTTTAAGGTCTTCAGGCGTGACCATGACAACAAATCGAATTGCACGCTCATTTCGAAACATTTCATAAGACCACCGCCGGATAGATCTCATACATTTCACTGCTGCAATGCCATTATTAGCAATAAGAACCTAGAAAGAAAAAAAAATGGAGAAAAAGAAACAAATACAATAACAGAAGAAAAAAAATTAGGTAACTTTTATAGATCTCTCTTTCTCTGAAAAAAATTAGAATTTCAACCAGAATTCTAGGTAGCTAAGACTGTAAGGAACCAATTCTCACATGATGAAGTAATATTTTTAAAGATTTGTTAAGCAAATACTTCAATATGTGCCGGGAGAACTTACTCCTTTCTGAATGCATTTTTTGAAAGAAAAAAGTCACAATTACTCACATTCTGTTTAGTCTATTACTAGGGAATTGAAGAAAACAAATTTCAGAGGGATAATGTGTTACAAAAAAGAATGGGGGAAGATTACACTGTGCAGTCTACCTTTATTGAAAGAAAAACAGAAGTACATTGCTGAAGCAATACTTTGGAATATAGGTCTCCATCCTTTAATCTTTTAATCACTATAAGGTATTTCAATCAACCACTCAGCTCTCACATGGCTTAGATAAAAGTGACAAAATTACCGTAACATTTCAAAATACCTGAAATCTCTTCAAGTATTTCATGTGATATAGTCCCTTTAAACATCTCAAATACCTAGTGGAAGGTATAAGTTACAATATATCAACTTGTTTAAGTCTTTTTTTTTTTTTTTGCTGCACCAGGGATTGAACTCACAACCTTGCGCTTACCAGGAAGGCACTTAGGCCACTGTGCCAAATCCCCAGCCCCTTTTTTTGTCTTTTTGAGACAGGGTCTCATTGTGCAGTTTAGGCTGGCCTTGAACTCACTTTGTAGCCCAGGCCGGTCTCAAATCTGCAATGATCCTTCTGCCTCAGCCTCCCAAGTGCTAGGATTACAGGATAAGTCTTCTTTTCTAAAACTCTCTACTGTCTTAGCTCTAAATCCAATGCTGTCCCATATTATCTTCCCACTAGCACCCCATAAAATAATCAATTCCTCATACTGTTATATCAGTGCAGCCCCACTTTGTAAAACCACAAGATCTTTCAAGAATAACTTTATGAGGAATGTTTATTTTCTTTTAGATTTTTTTTTGAGCTGTGTTTTAGCACCTTAATTATGACTAAATTAGCAGTGGTAAATATATTTTACAGAAAATAATGAAGCATACAACAGGATGCTAGGACACAGAACAATAACAAAAAAGAGAAAAAAATCTTTGAAAAATCTAAATAGTGATTTAGAACAAATCTAGACCACAAATCTAGGCACTAAATGACAGGCGCTTTGTAGTACTAGGGATCTAACCCAAGGCCTAGCACATATTAGGCAAGTGCTCCACCACCTAAGCGACATTTCTGTCTCTCAAGTATTTTTAACAAACAAGTTATAACTTACCTTCTCAATCACTTTATTTCCCCCAAAACGAGTAACAAATTCTGCAGGAGAAGCCACAGTAAAATCTCGCTGTGAGTCTATTTTCTTCCGGTCTCGACTTTGTTTTACTAGGTGCAACCCAGACATACTAGACCTATAAAAACAGAGAAACCATGAAAGTCTACAGATAGGATTTGTTTACACTATTCATTCCTGCTAGAAACCTGCTTTTATTGCCATATGCATAATAGTACTTTCACCTGTATCCTTTTAGAGTCTGCATTCTGGCAGACCACACAATTTTCAAATAAAAGAGAAAAAAAGAAAATCCTCACTTGGAGAAATTTAAGGAAAAAAAAGTTTTCCTGAACAACAAAAAATAATCTTAAGGTTTATTGACAGATGCCATCACAAAATACAGGGAAAGAACATACTGAAATGAAATAGTATAAATACTTCATTGAGAGACTGAAAGCTAAAAAGACTTAGCAAGGCTGTTTCTGGATTTTGACTCTGCTATACACACAACCTTTACCTCTGTATCCCTACCCTCCATCTTTCTTATGGGCTTTAACTGTATATTTTTAATTGCCTGTTAAATGTTTTACTTGGGTATCCCACAGGCATCCCCAAACTAACAACCTCAAATCCAAATTCTTTACAGAGCAACATAATATACCGTATTTCATCAACTTTAAAAGAGGCCACTTTTTACTTGTTAAAATCTCTGATATTGGTATTACCTTATAATTGATGTCTTAACTGGTAGCAGTATTTTCCTAGTGGTACATAAAATAATGGTGCTTTGTAACAATCAATGGTACGTCAGATTAAATGAAAAGAACAGGAGAAAGAGCACAGGCCTGAGTTTAAATTCCAGACCTGGAGCAATGAGCTTGACAAATAATTTAGCCTTGCCTAGCTTCAGTGTTCTCTTTCTAAAATATGCATGGTGGTCACTGTTCCAGTTGTATCTAAGCTCCAACCCTACCCTCTCATGCTCCGCTCTGTAACGGTGGGGTTAAGACTGCAAACTTCATTTTCACGACTCCTTTGATTGACCTCTCCTGTTCAGTTCTGCCAATGAGAATGCAGAAAGGTTAAGAGAAAGACTTCCTTTCTGTTTTCCAGCTCTTATCAGTGTCACTCCAGCAGCAGCAGTTCATTCAAACCTCTAGCTTCTTTCAACATTCCCAAGAAAAGCCTCAAAAGCACTCGCAGTAGTGGGTTGTAGCTCCTTGGCAGAGTACCAGACTTGCCCTTCTTACTCCCTCTGGACCAAGCTACCTAGGCTTACCCTGTCCACTCAAGCTTCCTCCAAAGGGTTGTAGCACAAGCTACTCAAAGCTTACTCCTTGAGGTTCAAGCACCCGCCTCCAGGGCTCTCCTCCAAGTTCCTAGGTTCTGGAAATTATCTCCTTGTGTTCTCCCAGATTTAGTGGTGAAAGAGGCTTCCTGCAGTTATTAACTCGGTAACTTCAGCATTTTTTTTTATTCTTCTAAAACCTCTGTTTAAAATACCTAATGCAGTTCTCTTCCTATAAGTAGACCTTGAAATCTCTGAGAAAAGATTCCTACAATCTAACTTTAATACTGCAGGAAATTATCTTTTCAAAATAAAAGAGTATGATTAAAATCTTCTGACAAACCAAGCATGATAGTACATGCTTGTAATCCCAGTACTTTGGGATCCCAAATTCAAGCCCAACCAGGGCAATTTTGCAATTTAGTGACCCTGCCTCAAAATAAAAAGGGCTGGGGATCTAGTTCAATGTAGAGGTCCCAGGTTCAGTCCCCACTATGCTCATCCACCCAAAGTCTTCCCACAGTGTCATGCCAACCCATACTGGAGCCTGAGGCAAAGGAAAAACCCAGTATTATGATCCTGTCTTTATTCGAAATACTGACGTTTTGCTCACTGTGGATTCTTTACATGGATTTGATTTTAAAAACATATCATGCCAGGGATGTAGCTCAGTGACACAGTGCCTGGCAAACATCAGGTTCTCAGTTCTATTCTCAGCACAAAAAAAAATTTCACTAAAATATTATTTATATTGTGGGGAAGAAAAATACCATCAAAATTAAAAGATTTGGAGTTACAGTCTTTTATTTTCTTTCTATAAGTTTTTAGGTAATATTTTTAGGTACTATTTTCGACTCTTGGCTCCAATTTTATCATTCATTCATTCATTCATTCATTCATTCAGCTATACTGGGTTGAACCTAGGACTTCTTCATGCATGCTAGGTAAGCACTCCACTGCTGAGCTATATATCCAGCTATTCTTTGCAATTTTAAATATGTAATTGTTTCTTTGTTAACCCCTTTAGAACATAATTTTTCCTAGAGGGACGACCAAATCTTTTAAGAATCTCTTTTCTGATAAACAGTATACTATCTGACTTCCTACAGGTATATAGTTTGTTACTGTTTTGGGGGTTTTTGGCTTTATTTTTTGCAGTACTGCAGATCGAATCCAGGGTCTTCTATATGCTAAGCAAGCACTCTCTGCAAATGAGCAACATTCCCAGTCTTTTTTTTTTAACTTTTTTTCATGTTTTATTTTATTTTGAAAAGAATACAACCAAACAAAACAAAACAGAGTAAAGTCAATCAAAAACAAAGCAATGAACATGGAACATGACTTTGAAACAGGGCAAAAAAAAAAAAAAAGCAATCGATAAGGCTATTATAATGGCTCTTGTTATCTGCAGTATACCTGCCCATACCATCAGGGATAAGTAAAATCAAACAAAATAAAGCAAACTAAAACAGTAGAAACAAAACATAATAAAACAAAACAAACATAGAACAATGTAAGCAATATAGAATTTCAAGATATTAGCGAAACAGCATTGGCTACCATAATATTTGTTATCTTCAGAATAGTTGCCTACACCTTCAGACATATTACAATCAAACCACACAGAATAGAGTAAAATCAATCAAAACAAACAATGGAAGCCATACAGGGTTTCTAAACAAGATAAGTAGACATCCTCGATGG
>RJWT010054067.1:0-10337 GCA_004365215.1 Cuniculus paca | reverse complement strand
GGCAGTCATGAAAGGAAAACAGAGAAAAGTTGAGCCTTAACACAGAAGCATTTTGAACTGATGCTTTCTTTTCTCCTCTTTGATAAATTAAAGGAAAAAAAAACATGATGACATTAAAATAGCTTTGACCTCAACCTTATCAAATGTGTTTCTCGCAAGACAGAAAGCGTGACTGTATAAGGAATGCATCTATCCTTCAAGGCAAAGCAGAAACCCGAGATCGTGTGTCATGCCTGCTGCTTGGTGAGGGCAGAAACCCTTTGTTCCCGAGACGGCAAGTTGGCAGGGCCACACATTATCCGTCCGTGACTTGGGCTTCCTTCCAGGAAACTGAGACACTAACACCTGTTCCAAGGGCACAAGCGGTTAATAAAAGTGGCGCAAATTCCAAGTCCCGCAGTCTCACAGAAGAGCAAGAAGATGACAAGAAGTTCAACAGCAAAGATAAGAGGCAGATTTCTCAAGTGGGTAGAAGGGATACTTATTTAAACAGTGAAAATCACTTCCATTTACCCTTATTCTTGTTCGCTCAACAATAAAAGAATTGCATACTAAAGCGTGGAGTGAAATTTTCTGTGTGTGTGCATTTAACTACAACTTGTTTTATTAGCCTGTTGATTAACCTGCTGGTGCTAATTGAGATTCCTCAAAGCCCTTCACATTATATCAATTAGTCACGTTTTTTTCTTCTGGCAAAGCAACCGATTTCAGTTTGATGGTAATGACTGTAACAAATTACACAATATGCACATACACTTTTTGGTTGCGATCGTCTTGGAGTTCTGGAGGAAGAATTTTAGCAAGATGCCTATTAGGAAACAAACTTCTAAACATATCAAAACCACCTGCTTTTCTGATTTTAATTATTCATCTTCATTATAGTCTGATGCACCGCCCCACTTTGGATGAAGAATAAACTTCTCGGCAGCTGACCTCTTTCTTGGTATGAGTTTTGTCGAGGTTGCTTTGGCCACCCTGTCCATCCTGCTGTTTCTTGGACCCCTGCCACATCCGCCCCTCAGGGCTGTGCAGTTGCTGGTTTTCTGCCTAGAATTCTCTTTTCCCATTGTCCATGGACCATCTTCCTCCTCCTTTGTGTGTTGCTCAGATATCTTTTTGTTTCGTACTGGGATTGAACCCAGGGCTTTTGCACTGAGCTACATCTCCAGCCCTTTTTATTTTTTACTTTGGACAGGATCTCACTAAGTTGCCCAGGGTGGGCTTACATTTGTGATCCTCCTGCCTCAGCCTCCCAAAGGGTTACATGCATATACTTCTCAGATGTCATTTTATTAAGGAAGTTTTCTCTTCATAACCTACCTAAAACAACATCATTCCTTTCTTTCCTAGCCCCTATGCTACTTTATTTATTTGCATTTATCATTGCCTGATATATTACAAACTACTTTGCTTTTGAGTTACTTTGTCTCCTCGCCCTGGAGTTGAAGATCAGATAGAGCCAACTTTTTATTTAATTTATTTAATTTAATTAATTTATTTACTCGGTACCAGGGATTGTACTCACAACCTTGTGCTTGCCAGGCAGGCGCTTGTGCCTCTGAGCTGAATCCCCAGCTCAACCTTTTATCTTTGATTACTGATAAATATCGCTGTGCATAGTAGGTGCTCAATAAATATTTTTAAAATACACGCATCAAGTCTTTTTATTTCTATTTCTTTTTTCTGTTGAAACAAATTTTAACCACAAAGGCAAAAGGAAGAGAGGTCACATCACATTCTTCATTCTGGTGTTTGGGTTTAGTTTTGGGTTTTATATTCACTGCTTCTTGCTCCATCCATTGAACGTCATTTTCACCAGGGGCAGTGCGGTCCTTCTAGTCAGTCTCACCCTACCTTAGCTGTTTCCCCAAAGAGTACAATTTTTCTATGCAAAACTTAGCGCAATTATACCACTTACGGAACCGTCTTTGGCCATGGGTTTGCAGTCCACATTGGTGCTTATAACTGGGTTTATCTTTCCATCTCTTTCATCCATTGGCAATAGTCCTATATGCACCCCTGTATCATATCCTGACTTTATATATCACCCCTATACTCTTGTAAGCAGTATTAGAATCAACTTTTGTTAATCAGAACCTGGCTTTTTTGGAAGCTTAATGATCTCCTTGTGTCTTACACTGACTTAAAATAAGTTAAGAATTGGTTTAACAGTTAACTAATTGGATGTGGTTCTGCAGGTTGATCTGAGGGGCCAAGATGAGGGCTGAGTCCAGTGTGCAACCTGCTGGCCAGACCGGCTAACACTAATAGATTTGTGAGAAGGGGTGCCCACTTGATAACTCCCACCAAGCTCTCTATTTTCTGGGATACCCTAGGGTATCCAATAGTCAATGGCAATTCAGCACAATTTTCTACAACTGCTATATACATTAAGAATCGTGACCTGAGGAAAGACAATTACACCAAAACAAGGAATGAATTCAAGACTGCATGTCATCTATTAGATTTACAAAGGCAGGCAAATCTTAGTTTAAATCAACCAACAACAACAACAACAACAAAAATAAGAGATTGCTGGATCTACCTGTTGACATGAACTGTTTTTCCATTAAACCCTTAGTTCACAAGAAAATGCATTTGAGGGGATACTGGTTTTCCTGAGTTCTATCTTCTATGCATGGTGAATTTTACGGTTAGGGTAACGGGCATGTAAAGCAGCTACCTTGGCAGATTCTTGGGGGACCTGAGAGGCAGGCCCATGCAAAGGGGAGACACAATGATGCTGTCATAGCTTAGGTCTTCACCTGAGCCAGGACAGAAAGACACAGATCCCCGTCTCTCTCTCCTGGCCCCTGCTGTCCTGTGAGGCTAGCAGCTGTATCTGTAGCACAGCACCCATCCCACAGATCTGCAAATAGAACACTGTGACCCGGAGACCCTCCTGGGGTCATTCTGTCTTCTGTGGACACAGTGGCTAACAGCGATGCAACTGTTCTTGATGCCCACAGCTTGGAGTGGAGCTCATCTTCCACATCCCTCATCACATTTCAGACCCTGGATATCCCAGTGGGTTAGAGAGGTGGTTGGGAAACAGATCTCTGGGAGAGGTGAGGGCTGAATGCGAGTCAAGAGATTTGGATTCTGTTCTAACTCATTCTTACCCAAATGTTCCATTTCCTCCTCTCTCAGGTTCTTTCTTGCTTATAACCTGGGGGCCCAGGCTTTGATCATCTCTGTTGCTTGGCCCTTATGCTCCCTGAGTTTATGGTTTTTCTGTTTATGTATTCAGAAGTGACCTAATTGGATTTCATTGCAGTCAATATTTTCTACAAATTGCACCTATTGTAGCAACATTGTGCCCACATCTTTCCACTACTAGAAATATCTTTCTTCTTCCAAGGACTTGCTGCACAAATCCTTTACATGCAAGTAAACAGTGTTTCCCTACTCCAGTTGTCTCTGAGGTACATGCTTACATATGCCTTTGTAAAACCTCTTCTACTTAGGAGAGGCCCCTCTAGCCCATCCGGACCGCTTGCTGCAATGGCAGCTACTTTCTATGGGAAGGCACAGGGCTTAGAAGCCGCCTTGCTTTTTCTTTGCAATCTCTGCAGCTGCTAAGGTTCATAATGAGAACGAGGCCTGTATTAATCAGCTGCATGAGTCTAAACCCAGGGCTTCACCATACACTTCTGCTACTGCCACATATAGGTCTGGACCCCGTCAGGACTCCAGTCCTGTGTTCCTGACAATCCATGGCTTTCTGCTTTCCTTCTGATGTCCTCTATTCCTCTGTGAATTATGAAGTGAAGTCAGCTGTTCAGGAATGAACAGGAACTTTCAGGAACTCCCCGACAAGCTTATCAAAGAGCCTGACTGTGGTGCGAGGTGGAGAGCCCCAACCCTGATCTTCTTCCCTTTCAGAAGCCCCTGTATTCACTTGTGTTTATGAGCTAAGAACTGCCTGTTCATTCTCTTTTTTTTTTAAAGACACAAATGGTTTATTTGGTAACAAGGAGTTAAAAAGAAATTCTTATTCTTCTCTCTTCTGGTGGCTGGACTGAATTGTGGTGGTCAAATGGATGACTATACATGAGAATCCCTTCACAGACTTCATCTTTTTGCACAAATGCAATTGCCTGGGTTATACAGGTTGCAATTATTTTCTAGACAAAAGTGCCAACCATTGTGCTTTCCACTGGGTCAGTACTTGCTATGTCTCCTTCTTGTCTTCTAACTTCATGGCAGGAAACAGGAGTACTTCCTTGATGTCACTGGAGTCTGTGAGGAACATGGTGGCATGGCCAATGCCCATGCCCCACCCATACTCCAGGGCAGTGCAGCAGTTTTTGTCTATGAACATGGCCTTGTCAGCTACAAGATCATCTACCACCAAGCTCGTCCAGAGGCCCAAACCTATGAGATTGACTTCACACCGCCCTTCTGGAGAATAAGGATGGTGGAAGAGCTGCAGGAAGCCTTAGGAGTGAAGCTGCCTGAAACTAACCTTTTCGAAACAGAAGAAACTTGAAAATTTCTTGATGATATCTGTGTAGCAAAAGCTGTTGACTGCCCTCCACCTTGTACCACAGTCAGGCTCCTCAATAAGCTTGTCGGGGAGTTCCTGAAAGTTCCTGTTCACTCTTGAACAGCTGACTTCACTTTGTAATTCACAGAGGAATAGAAGACATCAGAAGGAAACTCCTCCGCTCTCTGTTAGCAAACACCCGAACCTGACTACACAAATGCCATGTTCTCCTGGCCCCTTCTCCTAGCATTTCTGCTCCTTTCTCTGGTTTACTCCCTAGTTTCTCTGGGGTTCCTCCCATTCCCCACCTTTTTCGGGAGATAAACACTCTCATTTATTCTTTATTCTCAATATGCTTCCCACTGGGATTTAAGACTGATAATTGGTCCTTTCAGGAAAAACAAGCCATCAGAAACCAAATTTCTACTCCTCCAATGCCTCTGCCTTCCAGCCATCACCTCCTTTTCACTCTTTTTTTTCATAAGCAATGATTCTTACAAAAGTTGCTTACAAAATCCTGGATGTTTCCATTCTGCCACTGTCTGTTTACTTTTTGACCACCACTGTGGGAAGCAGATTCTCCAACTATTGCGTGAACACAACCTTCTTTAAGGTCGGTCCCTCTGTCCATTCCATTACACCCAAAGGAGCCTTCGGCAGTTTCATTTTCCTAGACCTCTCAGTGGCGCTTTATGCTCAACCGTGTCCGGTTCTCTTTCTGCCTTAGAAGACTTTATGCTTAACCTATGTCACAAGACCTGGTCCTCAAACTTCTCTGGTTGTTTTTTCTGCCTCCTGGGGAGTTCAAACACTTTTCCACTCAATTAAATGTTGTACTCTCCAAGTCATGCTATCTGTCTCTGCTCACCGTTCTTCTGACTGTGCAACCTCTTTCATACTCAGCCCTCTGATAGGCACATGACCTCGTGACACATTTAGTCTGGCTGTGGCTGTAGCTCAGTGGTAGAGAGCTTGGGGATCATGTGTGAGGTCCTGGGCTCCATCCCCAAAATAATAAAAATTAATCCAACTCTTTCCTCTGAGATTCAGACATCCAACTGTCTATTTGGCACCTCTGCTTAGGTAACTCAAACCCAGTTCAAATGCACATGATGCTCACCATCAATCCTCCCCTCTAAACCTAGTCTTTTATTTTATTTTTTAAAGAGTTTTGAATCTCAGCTACTAAGCCAAATCCCTCCGTCTTGCTACACAGGCCATTAGGAACTATCCCACACAACCCTTCTTCTACCATTTCTTTTGCCCCCTCTGCCATGGAACACATATGTCTGAAGGTGATGGAAGAGACCACAGAGAAGGGTTTATGGCCCCATCTAGGTACCAAGGACAATGCAAACCTTTTCCGAAAGAATACCCTCTCTCTCCTCTGGTGCTGAGAGAGCCAGAGCAGCACTGTCACAGTAGGAGAGGGAAGCTGGACCTCATCACCTGTCCTTTATACATTTAAACCTCATTTTTCATGCTGTGTTTGAACACCAGGCATCGGTTTTCCCTGTGTCTGTCATTACTCATGAAAGAAAGCACAGGTAAGATGCAAGCATCTATGTGAACTAATGGGAAACCCCCACACCCCGATATTGCCACACATCTCCATTTGCTTGGCACTTCCTATTTGGCGATAACCACAGAGGCTGCATGCGTGGGCAAAGCATTTTATGATGCTGCTGTATCTTCCTGTTGGCTTCGGAGCATGTGTCTCTCTCCGGTATCACTCATCTCAATAATATATAGTTTCAAAGACACAATTTCATGCAGATGTGAGAGAAATAGAACAACAAATTCAAAGCTCCTCTTGCCATCAGTCTTTTGATTAAAGTGCCCTTTCCAGAGAGGTAAATGTGACACTTTCCTCAGCCCCGTGCAGACTTACTGTGCATCTAGATTGCCACATTTTTATTGCAGGGCCGTGGCTGCCCTTGTTTAAAATTGTTTTGACCTTTGGATGAGCACGCATTATAAAAAATATTCCATCTTTTTCCAGAATTAGCAAGCCATAATAAAAAAGGAAGTCAAGTTTGTTGCATCTCAATGACACCAGCAGAGTCACAGCAAATCCTTGCTTGACAACTTCATTTTACTACCAGAAAGAACAGCTTTGTGACCCCGTGTCTGAATGCAGCCCTATGTAAATGATGCCTTCCCCGCCAGAGTCCAGATGGCAGGTCCTCTGGCTAGTGTCCTCTTGTTATTTCACATGGCATCGCAATCCCAGGAGTGACTTTTAGGCTGGGGAGGAAGCTGTCGGAAATTCCCACGAGTGTCAATTTGGTACTTTGCACCTAAAAATTACTATGCTCAGAAACGTACCATGCATTGTATTACAATGAACTGCCACGGATTGGGAAATTGCTTACTAGATTATTGAGGACAAAAGGTAGGTTCTCTTCAATAATGATGGTTAGCAGCAAACCCAAGCAAGTGTGTGTTACAGTGAGAAGAGCACAGAAGTCAACTCCAAAGCAAACCTATCCTGAATGCAATTGGCAAGAATATTAGCCAACATCTTGATTGAGCCCAGTCAGAAGAAAACTGGCAAAAGCAATATTAAATAAAACATGGAAACCAAGCCCTAGAGCTTCAATTTGGTAAGAATTTATTCAGCAATATTATGGTCTGTCACTGCCAGACTAAAAAGAAAACTATCTCACGTTGTATATTCTCAAAATGACTTGACATATACTGCATTATTCTTCCCAGGATGAGATCAGAATGATTTAAAAAGAATGTAAAATGCTCTTTTCTCCTCATAAGAAACAAAGAAATATTAGGGGATGACAATAACAGGCTGACTCTAATTCATTAAACTTGAATACTTGCTCTGTAAATCTACAAAAGTATTTGTGACAAAGACAAAAACAAAGAGTTCTTCCTAGAAAAAAAAATCTTTGTAAATTACTATCCATTTGGATAAATACAAACGGTAAATTCTCTTCGAGGAATATACAAATACCTTCTCTCAGGCAGTGAATTGCATTTTTAACTTTTTAAATGGTGACTTGACAGACAACAGTTCTTAATCTGAAGAAATTAACCATTTTTGAATCTTTAACTCTCAAAAATAAACTGTAAATTAGTAATCACAATCCAATTGTTTTTTTATTATTGTTTGTAAAATCTTTGCTGTCCCAAAATCTATAAAAAAAATATTTTTTTAAAAAAACTCCATTATGGACATCAGTATGGAAATTTCTCAAAGAACTGAAATTAGAAATTTCCTGTGGCCCAGCTATCCACATGCACACTGATGTTTATAGTAGCACAATTTGTAATGGCTAGATCCTGGAAGCAGTCTGTATGACCATCCACAGACGACTGGATAAAGAAAATGTGGTGCTTATATATATATAACTGAATACTACTGAGTTATAAAGAACGACAAATTGACACATTTTAGGAAAATGGATGCACCTGGAAAATATAATATTGAGTGAAATAAACAAGACACACAAGCTTAAATACTATATAGTACCTCTCATTTGAGTGAGGCAAAGTACAAATGAAGAGAATGGTAAAAGATGGATAGAAGAGGACGAGGAGATGAATCTCTTGAAATAGGGAAGCAGTCCAAGGGAACAAGGAAGAGAGGTGAAGAGAAAAAGAAAGGGAAATAAAAAGAATAAAATTGTGCCATGTACAGGAGCTTAATAACCTCAATGAATGCAAACATTATAGGCCAAAGCATGAGCTAAAACTAATAATACTGTGTCAACAAGAATGAAAAATGGGATAGAGGAACTGGAGGAGGAGGGTGGGAGAGGAAAGGAAGGGGAAATGGATAAAAAAAATAAGTAAACATGCTGTAACATGTATAACATGTACCAAAAAATTTCTTATTGAAAAATTATCATTCCTGGTGTTCATTCTTGATATACTAAGAACTATGGCTCATCCCAGGCATAAATTCTACGCATGATTCTTTCGTGGCACATACAACATTGCATAGTAGCCCCTTGCTTCTCTGTCTGCTGCATCTCCTGGGAAACATCTACATGGTACGTAAGAATGAAGACTCAGGAGCCAGCCATGATCCAGCCTGACACCATAGTAAGCCTTCCCAGGCTCAGTATCTTTGTCTATAAAAAGAGACAATCATGTAAAGGAAGAAAAAACTCATCACTAGGTTCAAGGCTGAGATCTGTATAACAAAAGGCAGGTTAACAAGAGAAAATTGTATACGCTTATTTAGTGTAAGTTTTATGTGACATGGTAACCTTCAGAAATAAAGAGCCAAAAAAGCTAGAGGAAACTTGGTCTATTTTGTGCTAAGTCTAATGAAAGGGATAGTTGGGTAGAAATACAATTGACAAAGGAGGAGTGATTTAATGGTAATAAACCTGGGGGGCTTAGTAGGGGCTCTGTGTTTGAATTCTTCTTTCATCTGAGTTTTTACTGATGAGAATTCTCTTTCTCTCAGACTACACGGAGGACTCCAATGGAATAAGGGTCTCATATCTATTTTCAGGGGACTTTTATAGCTCACTTCTGGAGAGAAGAGGCAAAGGGAGTTCTTTCTGGTTTCTATGGCTTGCTTCTGTTGTTTTTAGAAATGCAAAAGTATCATATTTGGAGCAGTTATATCCTGAACCCCATCACCAATATGTATCCTCCTGGCTGTTTCTGAAAAGTTCCATGAGACGATGTTTGTGAAAGAGGAGAACAATTAGTAAAGCACCAATAAATGTTGATGAGGAGGATTATTTGATTTTCAAATCAAAGACAGTGTCAAATTAATTCTTTTTCCCTAATACCGATTGAGGAAGTTTTGGCTCAATCTTCCAACAAGCCAATTGCCCTTATTAATCATTTGTATCTGACTACTTTCTCCTAGCATATTTCTAGACTCACCTATGTTGCAAAATGCAACTATTTAGTTCCACATCATTACTGAGTCATATTTCATTGTGTTGACACATTGGTTTACTTATTCACTCATGAGCATCTTCATTAGATTTTGTTAGGATTTTAAACCTAAAAGTAATTCATTTTCCACAGAAAATTCTTCTTAGAGATTTTATTTTTTAAAATAGAAATAAGACAACCCAATGCACCATCCCACTAAGATAAAAAAGAAAAATCCTAAACTTTCCATGGAAAAAACATGAAAAGATGTCAGGAAGGTGTTACTACCATGTCTTCAAAGTAACACCTATCAATGTATAGTGATGAGAAAGCTCAAAGCTGGGAACAGTAAAGGTGGAAGCTAAGCCTTACCTTAACTTTGCTTGCACTTGGGCCTGGACCTGGACATCTGCAATGTAGGGGTGAAAGCAGTAATAGGGAAGCAGCCCCCAAATACTGCTGTATGTGAAATCATTCTGCCAACTGAAACTTTCCTTCTCGCATTCAAATTCTTTTAATGATTTACTATCTCTTAAAGCTGAAAAGTAATAAACCCAAGCTTAAACTTATAAATCAAATACTGCACAAATTTTAGCTGCTATCTGAGAAAAACAACAATAAAAACAATAAGAAACAGTTGCTATCTCTTACTTTATAGCTAGGAAAAATAAAAACCTTTTTCAGGATAGAATGTTCTGAGCTTATTTAGGAGGAGGAACAATTGAATAAATGATAAAAACTGATTTTCAGAAGTATCAGCTCTTATCAATATGAAATAAATGAGTAGATTTATCAATATGTGTGTGCATGTATATGTGTGTGTGTGCATGTACGTGTGTGTGTGTGTGCACTACTGGAGATTGAACCCAGAGCCTTCTTTTGGAGCTATAATCCCAGTTTATATTTATATTTTACTTCGAGATAAAGTCTCACCAAGTTGCTAAATTGCCCAGGCTAGGCTTGAACTCATGATCCTCCTGCCTCAGCC
>RJWT010054066.1:0-10330 GCA_004365215.1 Cuniculus paca | reverse complement strand
TTCTGGATTGCCTCAAAAAAGCAGACTCAAATTCCACAAAGGATATGACAATGGTGTATTAAATTGATGGCTTTACCTTAGAGTTGATTCAGAATGGCTTGATTGTGGGTGAACTTTTTGTTAACCCATGGGAGAAATTCTTTCCTGTCCCAGATGCCTTCCTTAATCACTGACCAACAGACTGTAAATTTGATGCACCCTCCCTGCCAGTCTGCCTTTCCTTTGCAAATTGTTCAAATACTATTACTATCATCCTAATTTTCTAAATGTTAAGAACAACTTTTAATGTGCAACCAAAATGTACCTTTGCCAGGTATAAGGGCACACACCTGTAATTCCAACACTCAGGTGGCTGAGGCAAGAGGATTGCAGCTGCAAGTTCAAGGCCAGACTGGGCTACAAAGTGAGTTCAAGGCCAGCCTGAACTGTATAGTGAAACTCTGTCTCAAAAAGACAAAAAAAAATAAAACCTCTTTTCTTAGTTTCTCTACCTATAAAATGCATTTATTAAACTATAATTTAATATTACATTTTAAAATTTATGGGTTGCACAAGAAATGTCAGTAAGAAGGCATCCTCTGTTGGCTGCTATTCATGGTATTGCCTGTTATTTGGCTTCATCACATTTACCCTTATGATTGACTTCTCCAAAAACTCAACATTGGAAAGTTCATCTCTTCTTAAGATGAGGTATTTTTCTTTATGGGAGCTATAATTTTGCTTATTTCTTTTTGCTTATTTCTCCTTCTTTGGCCTTTCTTCTTGGTTTGGCTATTAGGAGTTGGAAGTAAGCCTGTACTTGCTGTCACTCGCTCATCCTTGCTTTGATTCCCTACTTCTCTATCCAGTTCCCACTAAGTTCCAGAATGACCTGAGTCTGAAGGAAGATTCATCTTGGAAAGACTATCTTGTTGAGGCTGAGAGTCAACCAAGACCCCAGAAGTGACAATTGATTTTAGGGAGATCATCCAAACTCATGTGGGGAAGCTTTTATTCTCTCAGTGTAGTCCTTGGAGCCTTGGCACCTTCCTTCAGGTGATGTCAGATCTCCTTTTCTTATTGATTTTAAGCTCCATGTAGAAATACATTCATTTTTTATTACAAGATACTTGAAACTTCTTTTGGAAGAAGAAAAACTATAAATTATAAACAGTCATAAATTATAAATATTTGGCCTTAAGATTTCAGAAATTATAAATTATTTCTCTGAGACATGCATTAAAGCCATCACCAAAACAAAGAGGCTATAAAGGGTCACCCATAAGCAGTCAGCTGCTATAGCTCTTACCCTGTAAGCACATCATTTGTACCTTGAATGGCCCTTCGACCCAGTGACTTAGCAAAAGCATAGAGCAAGAATCCCGAAGTCATGCATTTTAACTTTTTTCCCCTCTGTAGAGAGAGCAAAAGCATGTAACTTTGGAGCTGAGTATGCTGTGTAGGTGTGTAATCTCAGCACTCCAGCAGGCTGAGGCAAGACGACAGCAAATTTAAGCTCAGATGGGGCAACTTGGTGAATTAGTGAGACTCTGTTTCAAAACAAAAAAATATTAAAAGGGCAAAAGGGTGAGAGCGCTAGGCATGTTGCTTAGTAGAAGGCCCTGAGTTCAAACGAACAACAAAAAAAAAGCCCTATAGTTTTAACTCCTCCTGCTCAATTTAAAAGAATGCTTCTTAGGTGAGGAGCAGTAGGATGAAAGCAATAGTTGTAATAATTTTTAGCCTAGATGCTCTCTTTGGGATGTTTTTGTTTGAGGAGAAACCTCTTGCTGTATCAAATCCTGCTGTGAGACTGAATGGCTGTGTGAAATCAAAAAGACAGTGAGGATAGCTAACCCACATTTGGATGACCTTGCGCCATTGTTCTTCAGCAGTGTTTCAATTCACTGACACAGAGCTGGAAGACTTAGAGTTTGTAGTGATGGAGAAATGAGAAAACTATGGTTTGAGAGGGAAAGGCAGGATTATTTCAGATAAAAAAGGCTTGAAGAGAGAACAGTCTGAACTGAAATTGTCAAGGATTGTGAGGATGAATGCAGAGGAGTGAACATTGCATAACTCAGGTACCTGGCATGCGAAAAACTGGAGAATGCATGAAAAACAGAACTTGAAGTTGTATAGAAAAGACTGCATATATAAGTTGGGACCAGAATATCAAAGGCCATAAAAATGTAGTAGCATTTTTAGAAAGGCGTAGATGTACACAGTATGAATTAAAGACTGTAAAGTTCACAGTAAAAAAAGAAACCAAAAAGAATTGTAGAAATCAAACGAGAGATGGGGGGAGAAGATGAAGAGATCTTGGACTTGAGTGATGGTAGTGAAAATAGGTACCTTCAAGTGGAAAAAATAACCAGTATTTATTTAGTACCAATTTCCTGTCTGACCCTTCACATGTGATCATGTCAGTTTTGAAAAGTATTGGTTAGGGCTCTCTAGAAGAGCAAAAGCTATAGAAAAATGTATGAATAACTATGCAAGGGTTTTTCTAAGTAGGCTTACAGGATCAGAGCCAGGAGAGTCTACCTACAATGGCCAATTAGATCCAGTTGTTACTTAGATCAGGAAAGATAGAAGCATAAGGAAAGAGGGATGAAGGATGCGTCACTGGTCGAAGGTCAAAGGCCTCGAAGCTCACTGGAGAGTCCCCAGAACAAGTTTGTATTGAAGGACTGAATAAATTGGAGACCAATGTCCAAATGATGGCAGACAAGGCAACACTTATTCATGAAGACTAGAGTTCCTCACCATAGGTACATTTCTGTCTTCTTCCCTTTTTAGTCCATCCAGGGAGCAAGCCTATTGCTGGTTGCCATCTACAACTGGAGTAGTTTTTTCTCAATCTTTTGCTGGCCTACACATCAGTCATCCACAGGCACATCCAGAACTACGCTTCACTGGTCTTATAGGTATTTCTGTACCCATTCAAGTTGACATATAATTAATGGTAACAAGTAGGTAAGATTACCTCAAGTCTACTGAAAGCAGGAGAATGAACACTTCTAGAAATTCACTTAGCTATTACGAATAGTCAAGACTTTAATACACTGCTCAACTTCAAACTATTATCTTTGCTTTTCAACTTTAGCTCTTTGGAGAATCAAAGAATAAAGATGAGGTTTGATCTCAAAGCTGATATCTTTTTAAAGAGAAAAAATGATTTCTGGAGATGTTAGGCTTTTAACATATAATATAAGAAATAAAGAGGGTGTCAGGTGGAGATAACGTACTTATGAAAAGTCAGTGCAAGAAAAGAGCTATGGTAATCCTCACTTTTGTTGATACTTACTTTGTCCTACATGCTGTTCTAAGCACTTTACCTCATTACCACATTTAATATCTTATTTAGTAAATGCAATTATCATGCTCATTCAGCTGAGGCTGATTTGAAGAAGTGAAGGAATTCACCTTCACCTTTTTAGTCTGGGATCCTCTAAAAGCTCTGGCACCCGGCTTACCTGCCAAGTAGTTTATTTTGCGATGTGACCTCAAGGAACAGAAATGGAGGAGTGAGAAGAGTGAAGGAGGGAAGCAGGGAAAGCTGTTAACTGACTTGATTTCTAAGCGAACAAAGGCCTCTACTTCTCCCAGGACTTTCTTAGGAGCTGAGGAGAAGAAGCCAAGGGACAAAGCAAAGGATGTTTAATAACAAGTCTCTACCCCATTGGCCAAGGTCTCCCCACAAGTGGTTATCTTGCCCACACTTTTGATTGCATCAGAATGTGGAACAGGTTCCTACACATGTTCCTGTGGTGATGACAGAAAAGAGAGCAAGATGTGTAAGTGAGCTGAGGGAAACTATGATCAGGAGAGTTACAGCAGCAACTTCTAGAGTAAGAATGGAGGCCAAAGGGTACAGAAGGGAGCAAAAGAAGTGCACCAGTGTTCACATGGAGAACTAAAATCTGAATCCAAGTAGTCTGATTTCAGAGCCCAACGTGTTACAGCAGTGTGGATCAAATTTAGTGCATCAGAGTCACCCAGAGCTTATTGAAGCATCTCACATTCTAGAATTTCTGAGTCCATAAGTCTGAGGTGGCACATGAAAATTTAGTTTTCTCAGTTCCCAAGCACTGGCATATATACTGGTCCAGAGGCACATTTCAGAACCACTGTCTTGCCAAGGGTCTCCAAGACCAGCAAAAATTCATCACTCTGAAGGGAAACTGGCCCAATTCACTGACTTCCAAGTTCTTACAAACAGGTTAAAAGGCTCTGAAAAGAAAAAGATGTTCCTATACACAAAAATAAAAGGGTTAGATCATCAACACTTGTGTAGCAAATGTTAAGTTTGGCTTAAGAGCCTCTAATTGAACAAGGAAACATGATGAACTGTCACACTTTAAGCAGAAACTCTAAAAAATTGTGAAAACTAGAGAGTCATGAAAATATAAGAGATTTGGAGCATGATGAAGTTTAACTTCAAAGTGAAAGAGCATATAAAAGTGAAACAGAGCAGCTTCTATAGCTGAATCTTTTTATCTGGTGTGCCGTGACAAGCCTACAATGAATAAGTGTTAAGTATAAGACTGAAAAAAAGTAAACAACATATTTCTACTTTCAAGCAATTTACAGTCTAGGGAGAATGAGAAACAAAGAAGCAATTCAATTAAAAACTATTTGATTAACTTTTAAAGTATTAAAACTCTGTAAAACCATTGTAAAATAGCGAAACTTTGCCTCAAAAAGCTGAAAAAGATTGTCTTGAGGAAGTGGTAATTAACCTGTGTGAAAGATAAATGAGATTTTCCATTTAAATAAGAAAGGCAAGAATATCTTGGGCAGGGAAAACATCAAGAAGGGCCTGGAATGTTTGGGGAACAATGTTGCACTCAGCTTGATTGGAGAGCACCAAATGTACACTTAACCAGACTACAAAGTTTTCATGCACTGATTGAAATGCTTTAACTTCATTTAATAAATAGCAGAGCAATAGTAGAGGTGTTATTTGGCACAAGCAGACTTACTTTTTAAGTTTTTAGAAAGATTTCTAGATGAAGTTGGAAAATGTAGTTGATTACAAAAATGAAGTGTAGAAGACAAAATACAGAAATGAAAGTTTTGAAACAAAGCAACAGAAACAAAGATACTTTATGCCTGATGAAGAGGTCAGATTTGAGAGGCAGAGATCACACACACACACACACACACACACAAAGACCAAATTGTTGTTGGATGTAAGAGAGAGGAGTTCCAGAGTTAGTGATCAGCCTGAAGTTCCTTTACAAATACAAGTTCTGTATGTGGCTCCAAGGGTAATGTGCCCTTGTTTCCCCAAAATGATGAAGGTTTCTTTATATTATGTTTTGCTTTTTATCATTAATCATGTAGACACCGTCATCTCAAAGGGGTAAGATGAGGCTTATCATAGCTTTTTAAAAAATAAAAAATGAGTACAAATAGAACTAACATCACAAATTCAAATAAGTACTCAAGTCCTTAGATGTGTATTGGGATCCTCTTCTTCCCTCCTATGACCTAACTTATCCATCCATAGCATCCTTTTTTCTTAGATCTCTTAGTACTTGTATTTGATTGAGAACACTCTGGGAAATGCCAGTTTAGAGGTATCAGGAGCTCGTTCTCTTTGGCAATGAAATAGATCACTCTACAGATAAAGAATGAAGGAAGGCCCTTTCCTCCAAGGAGGCCTTCTGTAGAGTGGGTAAGTCATGGCTTCTAAAAGAGTCAAACCTGAGACAATATCCTGATTTTAACCTTTTACAAGTTTATGTTTTGGAGAAAGTTGAGTATATTTGTGGTTTTAATAGGCTTATCTGTGATTAGCAAATAATTTTATCTACTTGTAGGATTGTTGGCAAATTATGGAAAAAAATATGTAAAGTATCTGGTAAATAACAAATTATAGATGCTAATTTTATATTGGGATACACAGAATGTGAGTTTATCAATTATTATAATTTTTCATGTTCTAGCTTTTGACTGAGTTGGGGTATTCTTATCCCTTCTGTCTCTTTGTGATTTAAGTCTCTATCTATTGTTTCATATTCTTCGTATTTTTTATGTGTTATTTCTGCATATAACTGTGATTGCTGCTGTTTGATTTGCCTCTTGTTTGCTGAATGGAATGATTAGGTTATTGGAAAAGGTTAAATGGTTTGTGGTGTGGGTGTGGACTTGGTGGTTTCTGAAGTAAAAAAAGAAATCATAGTTAAGAGAGTTTACTTTTCAGAAAGTGAAAACACAGTGAGAAATCTGGAGATCTGAACCGTGCACTGTCTCTATACAATTCCATGGTTCCAGACCCAATGTCTGTTTTGCTAAGAATAAAGCATAAGGCTAAGTCACAAGCATGTCAGAAAAAGAATAAGTACTATGACCTTTATGGTTGAAACTGATTAACTCATCATCATGAGGATGCTTCCTCTGGCAGGAGGGCAGCTGCTTACTTAACTGGAACAAAACTTAACAGTTGTGTTCTATTCTCAAATATAAGAGCCTATGGCTTGACTTTTTTTAAGTGTTGTAACATATTTACTCTAATATTAGTATCTAACATCAACTTCTATTTAAATATCGATATCTAATGTCAGCTTTTATTCAAACTTCCACAAAGTCAAAGTAATTTGGAGACCTTAGTGCCATGAGATTATCATTGGTCATCAAGATTAACAGACTTCAGGCATATGTTTTTTACTTTCCTGCTCAAAATTTTCCGTGGTTCCCCATTGTTTACTGAATTTACCACAAGCTGCTTAATGTGCCATATAAGGCTCTCCGTGGGCACCCTGAAGCAAAGAGGAACTAAATTATGCATTAGGCCAGTGTTTCTCTACTTTAATGTACCTATAGAGATGACCTGGAAATCTTGATAAAATGAAATCCTGATTCATTAAGGTTGGGGTAGTGTTGTTTAGAGCAAGATCATGGCAAGATCTTAGGTGATGAGGAATTAAGAAAACACAGAATACTCTTAAGTATTAAATCCTGGTGTAGGGGCAAAAAGCCAATGAAGGAATTCAATGAAAACAGGGGCAAGAGACAAAGAAGCTTAGAGAGATCCCCAAGATACTTTCCTTCCAAATGCAATACTCTTTCATAAAAATGGGGAGGGTTCCATTTTTTTTTAGCTTGCTTTTTGTGGTTTACATTTTTCTCTACTAAGGTACTTTATACCAAGTTTCCTAGGATCTTGGATCTAATAGTGCCACTTAATCCTTTTTTCAGCAACAGTAGAGCAGTGTTCAAAGATGGACAACATGTGCCTTGACTCTCCCATATTTAAGAAAAGATCTCCATTTGTCTAGAGTAGAGGGTAGGGTGGTCTTCATCTTTCTTTGTTTGAGAATATTATTCATGATATTTATTTACAAAATCCAGTCCAAAGTTACCTTGCATCTTTCATCCACATTAAACTTGGCACAAGATTCTAGAATCTTAAATATAGTTTACTAAATACTTACAACACAATGGATACATGATAAGGGTTGAACATATATGATTTTAATCATAGTGCATAAACACTGAATAAGTGTTCAGTTGAACCAAATGTCTTATAAAATAATACTGAAACCTTCTCATGGTTTTTGTCTTAGCCAGTCCTTTTATAAATATACATAATAGTTGTGCTTATTCTTTGTTGCTATTTACCTTCTCTTCACAATTTTAAAAGTATGAGATTCAAAAGTAATTACTAAAGACTCTTTGTCTATAACTGGAGGTGATTTTAAGTATTAATGATGCATTTGGAATGTTCTTATTTGGTGTTTAGAGAACAAGCTGTTCTAAAAAGTTTGAGTTCCTGGCACCATTGTTCCTTCTGGGATTTTGCTCAGATCCTTAATTAAGTCATTTTCATCTTAATCAAATTGTTGCTTGGAGCAATGCTAAAACCATAACAAGCTCTAGTATGAACCTCACTTTGGCCTTTACATGGCCAATACTCCATTTTGAAATTCAATCCATGAGTTTGTCTCCCTTCACTGACTTCCGTGAAAATAAAATATTAACAAGTGTTAAATTGTTACTCACTTACTTGCATTTTTAAGAAGAGTCCAAAGTTGATAAAATGGGAATGTTTTCTCAGTGAACTTGCTTGCATTAGTTTATTCCTAGTTTGTTTCTGGAACCAGGTCCACAAGGAACATTTCTCTCACTGTGTGGAATTATTTCTACATGCTTGCTTTCGACCCTGGCCTCTACTTCAGTAGTTCTGATCATGGCTGTGTTTAGAATAATCTTGGGAGATTTTTGAAAGTATAGACCTTCAGTCTCTCACAGCTCTATTAATGAGTATCCAGGATGTAGTCCAAACATCCATATTTTAAAATCAGAACCATCCACACTACCCACCAGATCACTGATTGAATCTTGCCCAGCCAGGTTTGAAAACTACTGTTGTGAACAATGAAATGGTCCCAGCTGAGCAAAAAATGGAGGGAAGCCACGTCATTATGTCTTAGAAATCCAGAATTGTGCTCCAGAAAACACCCACATTAGAATCTCTTTTGAAGCTTATTTGAAAGGCCAATCACTGGTCCCTAAACTGGATTTAACGCATCTGAATTTTGGTGTCTTAGAAATCTCTGCTTCTAGCAAGGACCCCAAATAGTTTCCTTGTGTCCTGGTTTGAGAATCCTTTCTATATAGTAGAGCAATCAACCGCCTAGGTGGATACTCTTGTTGTCTGATAATATTTAATTCTATTCCTAATCTGTGGAATCCATTTGAAGCATTCTAATAATTTGTTCTCAAAATTTTTTAATGAGTCCCTCTTAGTGAAATCTGTGAATCTTCTCCCTAGAAAATTTCACATAGACAAATAAGCATATCTATGAAATAATATGCTTCTCGGTGAAATGCATATATGCTATCAGTGAATCAAATCATTGTCATTGACTAAGAGGTTGGGGATGAAGTGTTAGAAGTGTTAAGAAGAGAGAGGAAATGCTACAGAATAGTCACCTATACATATAGGAGAGAAAATAGATAAAATAGTTGGATTGATAAGTATTACTATATTCCTAGTTTTAAGAGAGAGCACTCTTAGCACATTATCCTCTTACTGGCACCTTTTGTGTCTGTCATATTAAATGAAAGCCAATGACTCCTGCCCTCTGGGTATTAATTAACCACTGTGTCAACAAATCTGCTTTCTTATCCTTGGGACAGCAGATACACAGTCAAATCAGGTTGATCCAATTCACCCAGTCAGGCATTGGCACTTTTGTCCCCTTCAAAAAAAATTTGGGGTGGTGCTGGTTATCTCTCAGGGCAAATAAAGCCTTATATTCACATTTTAGTAGCAAATAGCTATTCTGTTTGCATTGTGAAATTTTAATTGTATTACTAGAGAATAGCTGTTCAATTTGTGTCTTTTATTGGTAATGCTCTGTATTTCAGCTTACTAGACATTTACTTTACTTTCAGATAATTACCACGGCTTAGATTTTAATGTCCTAATTAACTATCCTTATTAACTTTATGGCAAGAGCTGCAACATAACAGTCATTTCTTGCAAAAAACATGCTTGACAATATAAATATTATACCCTTTTCACCTGCAGATAGAAGAAAAAGGCAAAGCAGGCACATTCAATTAGGTTTGGTCCCACTGAACAGATTTCTTCTTAAGCCTAGGCACGTGGACCAGCCCTCTGTGTCATGGTGCGACATCCTCCCCAAGGCAGCTGTCTTGGCTGGAGAACTTCTCAATCAAAACATTCAAGCCCCAGACACTTTTTAAAACTAGCAAAATGTGCCAGGAGAAAACACAACGCTGCCTGTATTTCTCAGACAGTCTTTATTCATTCAGGACTCTGCTATCTTTATTTGTTGTGATCATTTAATTAGCCAACCAACAAACACTTCTCTACACATCCCCACTGTGTCCACATTGCTTTGTATACTAGTCAAGATAGGCCAGGCTCTCCTAGGACCATAAATAACCCTCCATATCTCAGAAGCCAATGTAGTAAATGTTTGTTTTCCACTCATGTGGCATTCTACACCGTGACCATTCTTCATCTTTTAACTACTCAGGCTGCGTTATGGGGACTACAAGGTGTCAGTCACATGGGAAGAAAACCCCAGAGGTTTAAGCAAGATTGATTTTGTTAGTTACTTTTATCCATAGCATAATGACCAGGATCCAGTGTATGATCCTAACCATGAATGCCTGAGAACCCGGAGAATACAATGGGTGAACCCAAGTGGTTTCTATTGCACTGAGCCAGGTGATGAGAAGGGACACAAGTAAGAGAAAGGCTAAGTCCTTGCTCCTGGGAATAATTCAACCAATTAAGGTGGTGGTGAAATGGAAGGTATTTGACATTCACCAAGTACTTCTCCATGTCATATACCTTGCTAGA
>RJWT010054065.1:0-10366 GCA_004365215.1 Cuniculus paca | reverse complement strand
AACCCAGGACCTTCACACTAAGCTACATCCCCAGGCCTTTTTATTTCTTGAGACAGGGTATTGCTAAGTCACTAAATTCCCACGCCGGGCTTGAACTTGCAGTCTTCAGTCCCAAAGAATACAGGGCCTAACAGGAATTTGCCATCATGCCTGGCTTCCTGCTACTCGACTCTAGGACCTTTCATAAAATGCTGCTTGAATTTCCAGGAGGGGAGGAAGCATGTGTCACCACGCCCAGCTAAGTGTTACATGTTTTTCCACTTGGGAACCGAGTGTTCCATGTCTTCCACAGAAGCCAGAAACAAGGGAATGAGGACAAACGATGAGCTCAGTTTGGGCCAAACTGAGTTTGAGAGGCCAGTGAGACGGATGTCTGCAGGCAGGTGCCGCTGAACATACAGCTTGGCAGAGAGGTCAGATGTGAGATGTTGATTTACAGAAAGCTCACACATGAAATGAAACGTGAGGACAGGAGGCTAGCACTGCTAAGTGGACTAAGTAGGCGAGGAGAGCCTCAAAAAGAGGTTCCTGAGGAACCATCAACATTTAGAGGTTAGGGCAAAAGGGAGTGAGAGGAATAATAACGGAGAGGTGTCCAAGCAAAGCAGATCAATGAAAATGCTGAACAAAAACAGATCAATCAAGGGCTGCATAAAATGATTCTTCATAACATCCAGGTTACTTAAATATAACCCTATTCACCAAATCCCATTTTCACCCACATTTGCGATGCTTTGTTTTTCTCCTCTCAGTTCTGCCCTTGCCTTTTAAACGTTGTAGCTCTGTACATACCAGAATTGACTGTTTTAAACATTTTTTTCTTTTTTGCTTTTAACCATTTTTACAGTACAGTTCAGTAGCAGTGAGTACATTCCCTTTGGTGTATAACCATTACCACTTTCCATTCACAGGACTTTTCATCTTATAAAGCTGAACCTTTGCTCCCATTAAACAATAACTCCTCATCCCTTTCCATCCCCAGCCCCTGTCAGACACCATTTTACTCTCTGTGCCTGTGAACTTGATGATACTAGGTACCTCATCAGAGTAGAATCATAGTGTTTATCCTTTTATCCATCCAGCTTATCTCACTCAGTGCAATATCTTCAAGATTCATTCATGTTAGAGTTTGTGCCAGAATTTCCTTCCTCCTTAAAGCAGAATAATATTACATTGTATGAATCCACATTTTTAAAATCCCATTCATCTGTTAGTGAACATTTGTGTTACTTCCATCTCTTGGCTATTGTCAGTATTGCTACTGTGAACATTGGTATACAAAAATCCATTTAAATTCCTGCTCTCAATTCTTCTCAATACCTAGAAATGGAATTTCTGTATCATAAAATTCTATGCTTCATGTTTTGAGGACCCACCCTACTGTTTTCTATAGCAGCTACACACTACTTTACATTCCTATCAGTAGTACACAAAGAATTCTGATATCTCCACATCTCTACCAACATTTTTTTTTATGGTATTATGCTGGTGAATGTAAAATGGTATCTTACTGTGATTTTGAGTATTTTTTTCCCAATTTTTGTTTTTTGTTACTAATAAAAATAGCGAGTATCTTTTTTTCAATTTTTATTTCTTATTACTACATGTTTACAGTACCTAATGATTACATTCCTTGTGGGGAGTTGTACATGTACATAACACATCTTAATTCATTTTTCACCCCTTTCCATTCCCCTCCTTTCATCTCTTGTCCCCTTTCCTCTTTGCAAAAGATCTCTCTCTCTCTATTCCCTGATATCTATCTTTTATTTTGCTCTTTATATTTTGGGTTTCTTATATAAGAGAAACTATGAAATATTTAAGCATGTATAGGCCGGGGATTTAGCTCAGCGGCTCAAGCGCTTGCCTGGTAAGCACAAGGTTGTGAGTTCAATCCCCAGTACCCCCCCCCAAAAAATTTTAAGCATGTATGTCTGATTTATTTCACTTAACATTATTGTCTCAAGGTACATCCATTTTCCTACAAATAACTCACGTTTATCCTTCTTTATGGCAGAGTAGTACTCCATGGAATATAAATACCATACTTTCTTTATCCATTCACTTGTTGTAGACAAATAGGTCACTTACAAGATTAAGCTATCATATTATGGGTTTAATGCATCATTGTGAAATGATGTTTTTTAACTCTTTAAGGAAAATATCTAGAAGGAGAACAGCTGAATTGAATAAAATTTCTATTTTTAGTTTTTTGTCACTGAGCATATTTTCATGTGCTAATTTGCCATTTGTTTATTCATTTATTTATTTTTTTGCAGCACCAGGGATTGAATTCAGGACCTTGCACTTGCCAGGAAGGCATTTAGGCCACTGAGCTAGATTCCTGGCCTTTGTCTTTTAGAGACAGTGTCTCGCTATGCTGTTCAGGCTGGCCTTGAACTCACTTTGTAGCCCAGGCTGATCTCGAACTTGCAAGGATCCTCCTGTCTCAGCCTCCTGAGTGCTGGGATTACAGGTGTGAGCCACCACGCCCAGCTCATTTGTTTATTTAGAAAAATATTTATTCAAGCCCTTTGCCTATTAGGCTGGTTATTGTTGCTATTGGCGGTGCTGTTGGTGAGAGGTAGGAGTTCTCTACATATCCTAGATTATTAATCCCTTATCAGATTTGTGATTTGCAAAACTCCATGTATCACTTCTTAAAGCTGTTGATTAAAGTCCTTTGATGCATGAAAGATTTTATTTTATTTTATTTTATTTATTTTTGGTACCAGGAATTGAACTCAGGACCTTGTACTTGCCAGGCAGGCTCTGTGCCACTGAGCTATATCCCTGGCCCAAAACTTTTTAATTTTGATGAAGTCCAATTGTCTTTTTTTTGTTTTGTGACTTGTGCCTTCAATATCATATTCAAGAAATCAATGCCAAATCCAAAATCATGAAGCTTTCTTCTATGTTTTCTTCTAAGAGCTTTATAGTTTTGGCTCTTTACACATAGGTCTTTGATCCATTTTGAGTGAATTTTTGTACATAATGTAAGAGAAGGGTTCAGTTTCGTTCCTTTCATGTGAGTATTCAGTTTTCCCACCATCATTTGTTGAAGACTATCTTATGCTCATCGAATCATCTTGGTAACCTTATTAAAAATCATTTGACCATATATGCTATTATTTATTTCAGTTGCTCTGTTCTTTCATTGGTCTATATGTCTGTCTTTATGCCACTACCACACTGTTTTGATTGCCAGCTTTGTATTAAGCTCTATATTAAGTTTTAAAATCAGGAAGTGTAAGTCCTCCAATTTTATTCTTTTTCAAAATTATTTTGAAGGCTAGGATATAGTTCATTGGCAGAATACTTGCCTAGTATGAATAAGGCCTTTGATTCAATCCCCAGCACAACTCTGCCCAAACATTTTGGCTTTTTTTTTTTTTTTTTTTTTTTTGCTGCTGCACCAGGGATTGAACTCCCCACCTTGTGCTTGTCAGGCAGGCGCTTAAGCCGCTGAGCTAGATCCCCAGCCCATGTTTTGGCTTTTCAGGTTATCTTGAAATTATGATACACTTTAAGGAGACTTTTTCTATTTCTTTAAAACAAAAACATTGCACCGATGGTGCATGTCTGTAGTTCCAGCACTCAGAAGGATAAGGCCAGAAGATCACAAGTTCAAGGCCAGCCTGGACCACACAGCAAGACTCTGTAAAGATCTCAGCTGAGGACAACTAGCTCAGTAAATTCCTGCCGGTGGTGGATATGTGACTGTATTCCCTGAGGTGGCTCTTTTTCTGTACAGATTGGGGAAGTTTGGTGACACATCTGGGATCATCTAGCTAGACACAGAGTATAGATGTAGGCTGGTGCCTTAGGCTTTCCTGAGACATGTAGCATTTCTTTTCTCAGTGACTCCATCCTGCAGTCTGTGCCTGAGTCAGTTTGTGAGAACCTTTCAGGCTGAGTCAGTGAGGAATAAAAACCTGTGGCTAGAAATTCTAAGAGTTTTGGACATATGTGGCTGAGATGACAGAGGACTTGCTACTCATAGTTGAAAGGGCTATGGCTCTTTGTACCCAGGTCTTTCATCTGCCTGGAAAAATTACTGACAATGACACAGCAGTTAAAATAGATTGTGAAATCAAAGAACCAGACAAGCTTCAGATACTAGCTTCCTTTAATTCTAATAAATTTCTTTTCCAGAGAATCCAAATAACCTCACTTACTATGCAGAGAAATGCCCAGGGGCCTCCTGGGCTCTGACCTGCAGCCATTTCCCTGCTCCTATCTCTCTGTCTCCCTTCCAGTGAAGCTGGGAGATGGAACTATATTCTCCAGCTTGTGAATCCCAGTGGTTACCTGTCATGTAGTGCTGTTTGCTGCCAGAGTTGCTAGGTGAGGATTTACCAATGTATTTAGTAAATTCAAGAGCCTTAAGCATGGCAAACTCTTCCTGGTCCTCATCACAGTCCAAGAAGTTTATATTTGTAATCCCATGGAAAAGTTACTGGAATTCTAGCAAGTTAATACCAATTACTACTTCTAGTGCAACCCATGGCAAGAATAAAGATGTTAAAGACATATGGGGAGACAAGGGGGTCCTAAGTCCAGCCAAGATAGTGGTTCACCATAACAAAGACCTTGACCCAGGGCCCAACCCAGATTTTATTAACTCCTGAAGAAGGGAATGGCTTGAGGTTGAGTGACTGAGAAAAGCAGGAAGTACGTGAGTGCTATGAGCTAGCTGTTCTAGATAGGTGGCCTCAGATCACCTCTGCAATATGCAAAGAGAAGGATATGCAGATAGAGTGATCTGCACAACACAATTGTGCATCTATTGTTTTGGGGCTGGTGCTTCACTTTTCTGCCCTCGGAAGTCACAGCCTCTTATCTCCAGGCTTGATCTCAGTTGACAGCGTGAAGCATGGAGTAGTGGCTCCTCATCCTGCTCCACTCAATCATATTTTTTGGGAGTCACATGGCAGGGAAACAACAACTGTTGCCTGGCTTCAAAGATTATGCATCAGCACCTCAATTAGCCCTATTTACGTTGCTTAAAACCAATTGAAGGGATTAAGAAATGACCTAGTCAGTTCTGTACATCTCAGTATATGGAGAAAGGGCCAGGTGTAGCCAAAATGGAGACAATTGTTCTTTACTCAAGGAGAGTCATCCCGGTGGTCCCCCACATTAAGCCAGAAGATCTGGGTTGAATCCTGTCTCTTTTAGCTTTCCCAGTTGCTATAGTTTGAACATCCTTTCCAAAACTCATATTGAAATTCAACTGTCATTGCAATGACAATAAAGAGAGAATCCATAAGAGATGATTATGTCATGAAAACTCAGTCCTCATATAAGGATTAGTGCTGCTATTGCAGGTATATGTTAGTTACTGGGGGAGCGGGGTTCTGATTTGGAAAAAAAAAAAAAGGATGACTTCACCCAATTTCTCCTTGTCTTGAGTGTGCGTGCTCACGTGCCCTACCACTGTGCTGAAACAGCACGGAGGCCCTTGCCGGAAGCTGCCACCATGCTCTTGAAGTTCCTGACCTCCAGCACTGTGACACAAACAAACTTTTCTTTACAAAGTACCCAAGTCTCCGATAGCAGCAGAAAATAGACCAGACAGCAGCTTACCCTGGATAGATCACTTAACCTCTCTGAGCCTCATTTCCCTCAGCTATAAAACAGGGACCAGCAGCAATGACAGCAGTGGTCAGCTCAGCTTCTGACCTGCATCCTGGGGACACACTGCCTGGGAAGCCACCTACTTCCCTGAAGGCGAAAGGTGAAGCAAAGGCTCACCTTTCTCAATGGAATAACTTGAGAACAAAGGGAAGAAGCCACTGTGCTGCTCCTAAGCAGAGAAAGGGTGGGAGGAGCAGAGCAGGAAGGGGAATGTAAGGAATAAATCAAGTGGCTGTGCAATTAATTTAGAATAACCTAAGTACTGAACATTAAAAAGAAACCAAAGTGGTGACATTTAATGAATGCGTCCGTGGATATCTCACTCATTCCAGCTGTCTTTTTAAATGTCAAATATCTCACAGTTCCTTTTCCTTGCAGCTAGAAGGTATGTGTTAACAGCAACAATCAGCCTTGGCTTCTGTCCAGTGGGTTACCATGGGCCATGATTTCCAAAGCAGGGGGTCCTACCAGTTGCAGGAACAGGGAACAAGGCTCAGCACTCCAGAGAGCTGGATGCCGCAACTCCTCGTGCCCTCCCCGCCACTGATCTATTCTCTTAGCACTTCACTTACCTTCTTGCCATCAACTATAAAAAACACACAAGCTGTCTGCCCAAAGAGAAACACAGTGTGTTCTCATGTCAATCCCCCTGCCATGTGCACCTCTACAAACCTCGAGATTTGAGAGTTTCCAAGAGAAAACCTTAGCTGAACTCCAAGGGGAGAGAAAGCCAGCCCATTGTTGCTCCAGAACTCCAGTCTCAGGAATTTCCATTCCCCACTTACTGGCCCTTGGTTCAGCCCTCTATAAATACCACATACTGCTTCAGAGACAAATCAGGACAACAAACCAGCTGGATTTTCACTTTTGGGGAAAATGTGAAGCCACGTAGTGCCAAACCTTTTTCATCCCAAACTCCAATCTCCATGCCCTAAAGTGAGCCTCACCATTCTCAAACTATCAGGGCAAGATGCTGTGGCTTAAGGAAGGAAAATAACTAAAGCCCAAACAGAAAAGTGGCTGATGTTCAGCTAACCTGAGAGTTAAAGAGACCCAGACCACCTTAAAATTTCTAGCAACCCCAGCTCATTTTCCAGGGCACAGCTTCTGGTTTGAAGAGTACAGAAGGGCCACAGTGTTCCAGGCCATTGATAGCTCAGCCCTGGTCAAGCACAGCTGCTCGGGGAGTACACAGGGCCATGTGGAGCAGAGGCCACATGTGCACTTTGAGCCAGGAGTGCAGGGAGTCCATGCCAGCCCCTCAGGAAAACCAGGTACCCAGGAGCTCTGCTGCCTCAGCACACCTCACTCCAGAAGAGGAGCCAAGCCACAGGGACACCGCCGCTCCTACTCGCTTCTCACAGAGGCACCAATTGTTTATGAAAGGAAGCATTCCCAATCCATTCTTCCAAAGTTCTCTCCTTCTCTGCCTCTGCTGTCCCTTCATGGGCTCCAGTTTTGCTCCTACTCCAACTCCTATACAACACTCTTACAAGTGGTGAGCACCCGTGACCTTTCCCTAGCCCTGCCCTGTCCTGGGACAGGATTCCGCCTTTACATCACCTCCTACTTCCATGGGGTCTGATCTGCATCCCCAGTTGCCCTTCTCTTCTGTACACCAGACTGCGAGCTCCTCTTAAACAAGGCCATCAGATATCCTGCTGTGACTTAGACATACTGAACCCCAAAAAGTCCTTCATTCAGAGCTGGTTCCCTCACTCTGGGGACAACAGCAGCATTGTCCCATTGGTTTAACCATTGACTCCTCTCTCTCATCTGTCACGTATTATGTTTATTTTTCTTCTTTTGTTCTCTTTCTCTCTGTCTCTGTCTCTGTCTCTGTCTCTCTGTCACTCTCTGTGTCTCTCTGTTTCTCTCTGTCCCTCTGTCACTCTCTGTGTCTCTCTGTTTCTCTCTGTCTCTCTGTCACTCTCTGTGTCTCTCCTCTCTTGCTATCCGCTGGGCCTCTAGACCTCCTGGATAGCTGCTGCAATTTCCACTGCTCACCCTCTTCTATTTCAATCCAGGGATTGAGAACTCTAGAACTTTCAGGGCCTAAGCAGGTAGCACAGATGTATGAGACCACAGAACAAAGGTACAGTGGCAGGCTGTGGGTACTGGAGGGTGAAAACTCTAGCAAAAGACAGCCACATTAAAATTAAATTTAATAAACACTGCTAGGTGAACTATATTTAGGCCTACATTCCTGTCCTCCACCAGGCATGGAAGTCACCTGATTCTCTCCTGCTGCACCTGATGACAGGTGACCCATCATGGTGAGTTGCCCACTACCAAATGGGGGACATGAGTTGAGGCCAGAGTTAAACACCCAGACTCAGAATACCAAATTTGGGGTCCACAGAACAACTTCTAGGAAACTAAATGTCTTAGTTAATTTTCTCATTGCTGACACAAAATATCTGACACCCAAAGTTAAAGGGGAAAAGGTTCATTTAGCTCAGAATTTGTAGAGGTTTCAGTTCATAGCTGGCTGGCTCCAAGGCAGGGTGACTCATGGTAGAGAGGAAAAAGTTCATGGCAGTGAAAGGTATCAAAAGCAACAAGAGATAGTAAGACAAGCCTCTTTCTGTCTCTTGCATTGTATCCATTCTACCAGGATTAGGGTGGTGCCAATCCAACCAGTGGACTGATCCAGCAATCATTCAACCTTAATCCCAGCACAATTAATTCCAGCATTGCACTATGAATCAATCATACCCTCTAGATTTAACCACCTCTGAAAAAAAGCCTATGACCGCATGAGGCTTTGGGGGGACATCTAGACATAAATCATAACACCAAGCTTAACAAAGGCTAGCTCTAGCAGTAACCCAAAAACTTCATTGTGCATCTGAACCAATTGGAAAGCTTGGTAAAATGCAAATTGCTGCCTACGGAGATTAAACCTGTGCCGGAGCCTAGGAAACTGTATTTCAACCAACTGGCCAGAGATTCTGATGCACAGTCAGGTCCAGGCCAATGAATCAGAAACACTGGGTCTCAGAATTAGCGATTTGACGTGGTGTGAGACAGTTGTTCCTGAGAAAACCCTGGCCCAGACTCAGCTACCAGGGAGTGTTCTGAATCCCATGTGTCAGGGCAGTCACAGGAACTTGGCTTACTCCAGTTTTGTTTTTTTGTTTTGTTTTGTTTTCCAGCACCAGGAATCAAACTCATGACCTTGTGCTTGGCAGGCAGCACTTACACCACTGAGCTAAATCCCCAGCTCTGGCTTACTCCAGTTATTCAGGGACAGTCTTGGAGTATGATTATTCCCCCTGCCCTGGGCATCTCTCTGTCAGCACCCTATGCAGTACAGTGCCACTTTGGACAGAAAAATGTCCTAACAGAAAGGCACCCACTCTGGAAGCTCTGTCTGGTGCCCTGAAGGCCCTCCCCCATTGCTGCTAGTACAGCACAGCCCCCACTACAGCAAGGCGAGCCATTTGCTTGCCATGACCACGGCCCTGCTTCTGTCTCCAGAACAAAAGCAGAGGCAGACAACTGACCATGACTGAGAACATCTGTTATAAGCAGGCTGACCGCACAGGCAGTGATAGGAGGTGGGGGGAGGGAGCACTGCCCTGGCCTGGCAACTCTTCCAGATTCCCTCCACCTGCCCTTCTCCTTACATCAGTCTTTCCTTTCCCATAGTCAACAGGCTCCCAGGGACATGTACAGGTGAACTTTAGGGAACAGACTCTAAGTGATGGGCAAAGAGTAAAAGAGAAGCTGAAGGCTGGGAGGACACGAGTTTTAGCCATTGAACCTGAGAATGTGAGGCATAACCATGCCTATTATTCGACCCATCAGAAAATGTTCTGAGTTGCCCCAAAGCAATGACTTCTCTCCCACGCTCCCCTCCTCCTTCACAAGACATCTACTCCAGGTAAACGTGTCAGGAACTCTCCTCACTCCTAGCCACCAGTTTCTGGGTCCTCTCTCTTGGTGTGGCACCATTCACATTCTCACTCCCATGCCCAGACTTTGAGTCTTCTTCCTCCCATTCTTCCTTCTCTTCAACCCCAACCACTCACCACATTCCGTCCATTCTACCCACACAATGTTTCCTACCTGTCCCCACCTTCGAGACCGTACTGAGCCTTAGCTCAGGCCTTCTATCCATCTGCCTCAGGTGATGCAGGTGTTTACTAAGGAGCCTTCAGTTTTCTGCTTATCTACCTCCCTACACCTTTGGTTCCCAGCCTGGCATTCTGGTACCTAAGGGTCTTCAATAATTAAAAGAACTATTATAAACTGAACAGTTACATCAAAGAAGTATATGGATGGACTAGCAATAAATGCAATGTGTTAAATGTTTGAAATTAAGTTGTTAGCTCTATGGAGTTAAATTAATGAAAGTGTGTGCAAGTAGTGAAAGATTGGGACCCACAGCTGATCTGTGTTTGCACAGTTCTGATTGGTGAACTCTGGTACAGAGGTGTGGGGTCATTTCTCAAGGCCCCATTCCTTCAGACTCCTCACTATCGTATTTGCATGCAGGGCCACAGGCCCCACCATATTCATTTCAGTCTCAACTCAGGCTGCATTTCCCAAACACCTGTGCATTTTTACCTCTCCAAGACCTTGCTAATATTGTTCCCCTCATATCTTACAATGTTTTTCCAACTCTCCTTTTCCCCTAAAGACTATCTCATGCTTCACATTTGTCTCCTGCAAAACTCAGATTGAAACTGGATTGGTATTATGGTGGCTAGGTAAGTGG
>RJWT010054064.1:0-10340 GCA_004365215.1 Cuniculus paca | reverse complement strand
GGGATAGAAGTTACCATTTAATTTTAACTTTTGAATCTTCTCATCCCCTGTCCTGTTTGCCCATAAAGATGATCGCACACTTGTAATGCCTGTTTGTCCCATTGTGTTACCAGCTACAGAGACAACACAGAAAAGGAAAATATACCTTTTAGCAAATAGCACAGCATACTTTGAGAGTTTTCTTTGTGTTTGCTCTGCCTAAAATCTGGTGTGACCTTAATTACTATAAAAGATTTTTGATCATTTAAAGAACATAAACATGTGCATTAAATAAGCATAAAGGAAAATTTTAAAAAGCAAATACATAATGAAAAGCATTATGCTGCTCTGTTACTGCCTTAATAAGTGCACACACATGCATGTGCACATACCAAGAGGATTGGTGCAGCAGATTTAGCAGTTTCCCAGTAGAGAACAGATGGAAACAAATGTCATTTTGTATAAGTTTGTATATTTTCCAATTTTATTTGTCTGGTTTTTCAGTCTTTCATTTATTTCCTAATTTTTGCCTTAATCATTGCACTGTTAAGTGGATTAATCAAATGCCGTTTTGTAGCTAGCATGAAATAGGAACTCTAACTTCTTCCAAAAGTTAGTTAGTGAGCTTGCCTTTCAAAGAGAAACATTCAAAATCTAAATACATCATTTACTCACATCTAGCTCTTCTTTCTGACATTCTTAGTTCAGCTGAGTTTTTATTTTTTTCCGTAAATCATTAGAATTCAATTCTTTAGGGTCATTACCTTATGAATATCAAATGTTGACTTGTTTTTTCAAATACTGCCCTTCCTATCTTCAGTTGGTGTCAATCTACATTTCTGAAATCCTGTTCATTTTGACTTGTTCTGTTCAAATACAGTTCCAGTTAATTGGATTCCACACAATTTAATTCATTCCAAAACATTCAATCAAACTACCCTGCACCATGTTTAAAACATTCCAGACACTGTACTACACAGACGAGATTATAGTTTCCTCAGGGAAACACATGGGGGAAATGGCACTAAAACAATGAAATTACATACAATTAAATGTCTTCCAGGGCTGGAGGTTTAGCTCAGTGGCAAAGTGTCTGCCTGGCAAGCGCTGTGTCCCGAGTTGGATTCCCAGTATCAAAAAAATGGTCATCCAAGGAGTCAAGTAGAGGAGAAGAATAGTGACAATGTCACAGGGAAAATGACATATAAACTGATTTTAGAGGGAATAGTACAGTTCAAAGAGACAATGTGCAAAACATCCGAGACCTAGAGGGGACACAAAATCTAACATACCTGTGATACTTGGCAATGTTTTTGACAGAAGTAATGATACACTTATTTACATAATAGGTCCAATGTGTACCATAGTGACAATGTTTAATAAGACTCTATTTTATGTTTAAAATTTGCCAAAATTATTGAGTTTAAATGTTCTAGTCATAAAAATAAAATTAGCAGCTAAGCTGGGGTGATGAGTATGCTAACCGATGACTGGTAAATTTTTAACAGTACATGCAAATCAAATCATATACTATATGTCTTTACTTTATTCAATTTTATCTGTCATTTGTACCTCAATAAAACTGGAAAAAAAATCATTAAATTTCATTTAACATAAGTACACAAGCAAATAAATGTCTTCTCTATCTTCATTTATTGTTAAATCCAGAAATGAAGAGTTGCTAGTGTTGATTTAGTAGCACCGTGAGGTCACACTACTCATTGCAATTTCATCTGTATTTTTTTCTAATGATAGAAAGAGGACTGCTGTCACATGACACATCTTGACCTTTTGCTCTGTAAGAAATGGGCAGCTCCAGTGAATTACTATTTATATCTAATCACCTATAACTAGATCATAGGCCACTTGATCGTTCACAATAAAAGAGATGTTCATAATGTGAATATTTTGCTTCCATAAACTTTATGTTGAAGCAGGAAGGATAGCAAAATGATGAGACACAGTCATGTAGGTCAACCAACAATCTCTTCTGTAGTGTATTTAGAACACCAGGCCCTGTTTTAACAGCTAAAATCTACCAAAGCTGCATGGAAAGAAGAATCTAAAGAAGTAGGAAAGTGAAGCATAATTAAAAGCAACACATAGATTTCCAAATTTGTTCTGTAATGTGTAGAGTCTACCTGTCTTTCCCCCAAGTGGAACTCAGGCTGGAAATAGTAAACCCAAAAGTACAATGCATGTACTGAATGTTCCTGTGAAGTTGAGCTATGTGGAAAGAGGATACATGCACAATAAAATATGAGAGTCTATCAGGAAGAATAAACAATAAGCATTTAAGGTAGCTGCTATGTTAATTAGTTTTTATTCAATCATTCTGTACTCTTTACTTTTTATTTCTGTTCTCTGTTTTTTTTTCTTTCCTCCCTTTTTTCGTACAAGGAATCGAACCTAGGGTCTTAGGTTTGCCTGGCAGACACTAGACCACTGAGCCACCTCCCCAGTCCATCTGCGTCTATAAGACATCACTCAATAGCATAAAATAATATATGATTATTTCTTTTCAAAAGTATCAGTCTCTAAATAAAATCTAAAAATCAAAGTTTCCAGGGTAGTTCTCAGAAGAGGAGGGTGAAGTTAGGAACCTAAGATCCAAGTAGTTCTTGCAAAAGTAGCTGTCTTAAGTGAGTGAAGTCAAGGAATCGCCTGCCCTTAGCAAGGAGGCCTGTCCTCCAGTCCAGCGATGAATGAGGACGGCTCCAGGGCTTGACCACAGCTAACAACCAAATGCGCTGAGAAGCTCTGGAAGATATGAGGCTATATTCTCACACTGATACTTTAGAATTATTGTGGCAAATTTCTACAGATGGTTTTCAAAGAGAATATCCAAGAGAAATAAAGTACATCAGAAATAATGGCAAAGGTACACACATTTTCTCTGATCAGCTCCAATTGATCAATTTTAACCTTTCAAAGGAATACTATTTTGCTTGTTCCTCTATTTCTATCATAGTAACTGTTCTCTAGGGTGATGTGTACAGGAAGGATGGTTTCTTCACTGTTTAATTTCATTACTTTTTCTCATTCATTTAACATTTGAGTATCTGCTATGCATTAGTCCCTGTTGTAAGTGCTAAGGAGTTAAAAATAAGGGGCTCTTTCTTATTCTTTAAACATGTTTCCATTCTAATGAGAAAGTAAAGAAATGCTAATAAGCATATATTAGGTTAGATATTACATAAAGAAAACTCAATTTGGGCTGAGGAAATAATGAGAAGCTGGAAACATTTTATTTTATATCAGGATAGCAAGGGAGAGTCTTAGTGATAATCTGTAACCTGAAGTAGCATTGGAGTGAGTCATTTGAATTTATGAAGGAGAGTGAACCCACATGGGGAAAACAAGTGCAACAGTTCATGTGTGATGTTTTCAAAATGACCATCTGCTAAATTAACAATTAATAATTGGCATTAATAAGTGATGGGAGATAGTAGGTTATGATATCAGAGAAGGAAGTAAGGGACAATCATGGAGTGATTTGCAGGCCATAATGAGAATGCGGTGAGAATAGTTATCTGAAAGGTCACATAATTAGATGTAGGCTCTGCAGCATTACACAGGCTGCTGGGTGAAAAACTGGGCTGTAGTGGGACAAGAATGGAAGCAAAATGTTTAGTGAGAAATGTGTTGCAATAAATTGAGACTGCAACAATTGGATTCTGGATATATTTTGAAAATGTAGGGAAGCGATCATCTGATGGATCGGAAAAGGGTTGAGAAAAGAAAAAAGCATCAAGGATGTCTTCCAGTTTGCAGGCCTGAGCAATGAAAGGAACGAGACTGTCATCAACTTAGTGGGAAAGCTGGTGAAAGAAAAGTAGTAGAATTAAAAACTATATTAGGTTCATATTTATTTTTAAATAGCAATTGTTTGTCCATAATGTTTAACCCAGAAGCAATACATTCTTTATCTCAGACATTACAATTCAGTGCTTCAGACAGTAGAAGTTTTTTTTATTATATAATATTTTATTACTACATATTTACATTATAGGCAGTTTACAATCATCTTGTGAAGGTGTACATGCACACTCTGAATCTTTTTTTTTTTGAAGAGAATAAAACCAAAAGAAACAAAATAGACTAGAAAGTCAACCAAAAAAAAACAATGAACGTGATACAAGACTTCAAAACAACAAAAAAGGAAATCAATAATGGCTACCATAATGCCTCTTGCTATCTTCAAAGTAACTACCCATACCACCAAGCATAATAAAATCAAACAAAACAGAACAGAATAAAAGCAATCAAACAAAGCAATGAAAGCAATACAGGACTTCAAAACAAGACAATAGGAATACAACAGTTGCTACCATAATGCATCTTGTTATCTTCAAAATAACTGCTTACACCATCACACATATTAAAATCAAACAAAACAAATTAGAATAAAATCAATCAAAAGAAAACAAAGCAATACAAGGCTTTGAAACAAGATAATAAGAAATCAATAATGGCTACTATAATCCATTTTGTTATTTTTGAAATAGCTGTCCATACTATCAAATATAATAAAATCAAACAAAACAAAACAAAACAGAATAAAACCAAACTAAACAGAATAATTAAAACAATATAGGACTTCAAAACAGGATAATAGATTAACTAATAGCCACTGCCTTCCCCCTGTAAACATCTCCTCCCCTTTCATCTTCACAACCTCTATTGTGCATTTTGGATCCCACTAACTCCTTTAGTTTTTTATACTAGGGAAACAACACGATGTTTACTCACATGACTCTGAATCATTTTACTCATGAGCATGATCTCAAGTTGTAACCATTTACCTACAAGAGTCTTGAGGTTATCTTTCTTTATAGCTGAGTAGCTTTCCATTATACAAAAATGCCATATCTTTCTTTTCCATTGTGCACTTGATGGGCAAGCTACCCCTACTTTTTTTTTCTGGTTCCTTGTCACATAGAGCATTGTTTTCTCTCCTTTGACTTTTAGTCTATGAATTTCCTTTTGAGTTAAATGTGTTTCTTGAATAAAGTATATTGATGGATCTTGTCTCCTGATCTACTCTACCTGTGTTTCTTTTTACTTTTGAATTGAGGCCATCTACATTGATGGTTATGGTCAGTACACACTAGTTCATCTCTGCCATGCTATTTTCCTGCCATTGGCTGCCTACTTTTCCCCTCCGTTCAATTGTCTGCCCTGCTCAGTGATCCCCTTCTGCCACTGTTCCTGGAACTGTGGGTCTTTTTTATCTCTCTCTGGAATGTCCCTCAGTATTCTTTGTAGGATTGGTTTGGTGGTCATGATTTCCTTCAGTTCTTCTTTGTCATGAAAGTATCTTGTTTGAAGCATACTTCAATCTTGGTTGGAAGTTGTTTTCTTTCAGAACTGGAAATACTTCACTCCAAGCTCTTCTTGACTTGATGGTTTGTGTTGAGAAGTCTATTGTGATTCTGATATGTTTTCCTTTATAAGTGATCTGTTTCTTTTCTCTAACAGTTTTAATATTCTGTTCTTTTGTTGAATTTCTAGAGTCTTTATTATATGCCTGGGTGCAGATTTATTTTGGTTATGGCTAGTGGATTCCTGTATGCCTCACTTATCTGAATATTACATCCTTTTCCCATGTTTGGGAAGTTTTCTGCTAGTACTTCTGTAAGTAGAATTTTAATGTCATTTGTGTTGACTCTCTGCTTTTTTCACTGACACCTATTATTCTTAAATTATTTTGCTTTGCATCATCTTGCAGTTGTTCAATTGTTATTTCCTGGTTCCCTGTTATTTTAAAGAGATCTTTCCTTTCAAGATCACAAGCTGCAAACCTGTCTTCAAGGTTTGAAAGTCTATCTTCAGTTTCTTTCAAATGGTTTTGCCAGATTTTTATGGAGTTTTTAATTTCCTGGCTATCTCTTTGAATCTGTTTCATGCATTCAAAATCTCTCATGTAATATTCATTCATGGTTTCCCTCATTTTCCTATGCTCCTCTATTTTTTTAATCTATGTCTTCTTTAGAGACGCTTAGCAATTCTTTTATTATGTTTTTCATTTCTTCTTTTACCTGAGATAGTATTTCTGTTCTAATTTCTTTTATAGCCTCAAGTAGTTGTCTCTTTACTTCAGTTGCCATCACTGTAGAAACTTCAGATGTGCAACTCCCGATCTCTTCCACATTTTCATCTCCTGGACTTTCTCTGGTTGGGTTGGAGTCCAGGGACTTCCTTTTGCTTCTTTGTCTTTACATTTTCCTGGGTTGTTCAAAACAAGTGGGTAGTGGGGTCCCAGGAACTTCTCATGTTGGCTATAATTTCTCTAGAGTGTGACTGTTTGGTTCTCCTGGCCAGTGCTGGCTACGTGTATCCAGTGGTGGCCATTGGGTCCACAGGTGCAGGGCCAGCTGCTGGTTTTCCTAGCCTGTGCTGGCTACCTGGGACAGAAAGCATCCCTAATGGGGACTGGAGTGCGTGTGGGTGCCAACAGTAGAAGTTTTTCCTTAAAATCTTCAGACTTTACCTCTATTTTGTAGAATGTATGAAACACCATTTTAATTATTTTAATGTACTTGCCTACTAATTCTGTCAGCTGTGTAATTTCTGGATCAGTTTCTTCTACAGCTCAAATGTTCATTCCTTCCAAAAAACATGCTGGAATGTAATGACCATTGTAGCAGTATTAAGAGGTTGGACTTTTAAGAGGTGATTAATGTCTTTATAAAGTGACAAGTTCAGCCTCCCCTTGCTCCCTCGTTCTCTTGATTTTTGCTGTGTGTTTATGCAGCAAGAAGACCCTAGCCTGAATAAGCAATCTCCCCCTTTGCACTGTGGCCAGGAACTTTTCTCTTTTCTTCTTTACTTTGCAGAGGTCATCTTCTTTCCTAGTTGGATTCTCAATAGCTTGGGAGTTATTTTTTATATAAGAGTGTAAATTTTCCATATCTACTTTTTTTCTTGGTTTGAAATGGAAGTCTATTCATTTCTATCATTCTTTTTTTTTTGCTAATTTTAAAATTAGCATTATTGAGCAAAACATGACCAAATAACAAAGAAGAATTTTGCATTTTCAGTTTAATCATTTTTTTTATCATGATCCTGGGAATTAAACACAAGACCTTTGCACTCCAGATTTGGTAATTTTCTTTTTTCATTTTGAGAGAAGGTCTTTCTCAGTTGTTTGGGGTTGGGAACCCATAATCCTCCTTCTTCAGCTTCTACATGTCTAGGATTATAGGCATGAACCACTGCATCCAAGAGTTTAATTGATTTTGACCAATACATACACACATATGAGCACCAGTAAAATCAACGCACAAGCCATTTCCATCACTCACGAAGGTTCTCTCATTACCCATTATTTAACCACTTGTTTTAGTTATTCCAGCCAACATAACAAAGTAGTATAGATTGGATGGCTTTCAAATAATATAAATTTATTTCTTATGTTTCTGGAAACTGTACATTTGCAATCAAGGTATAAGCATGGTTGAGTTCTGTAGAGGTCCTCATCTAATGGAAAGAGCTTCAGAGAGCTCTCTAGAATTTCTTGTGTAAAGAAACTAAATCCATTAAAAAGGGCTCATGCTCATGCTCATTGTTTCCACTTCCAATATACTAACAGCAGGGGGTTATGATCCACCAAAGATCAACTTCCTATTATCCTAATAGCAGGGGGTAGGATTTCGATATATGGATTACAGGGGAACACAACATTTCACTTATAACTCTACATTTCTAACTAAACCACATCCAATCACTCTTCTTCAATCTGTAATAGAGATTAGTTTATATTATCCAGTATTTTGTATAAATGAAATCATCCAGTAGATATTCTTTAAATTTTTTTCTTTCACTCAGAAAAAATGGCCTTAACATTTCTTTGTTCTATGTATCAACAATTAATTCATTTTCATTGCTGAATCTTATTATATTGATTGTAGTATTGTTCATAGAGTTTTATTTAGCTAGTTCCAGTGTAAGGCATAATGCTATCATGAGTACTTTATGCACAAATCTTTATATGATGATTGCACATTGATTTTGTCTCTTAGTTTTGTTTGGGAACAAACTCTTTTCTGATATCAATCTCAGTTGAAATACTTTCTGACATTAAGATTTTGTCCTTGTATCATTATTAATGAAAATTTCTCAGTTGTTATTTCAGTTCAGGTTGGACAAAACTCATAACATTAGCTTACTTTTTTCTTATTTTAGATGAAAATGAGAAGTATTCTGTTTTTTGAATTGCTAACCAAAATATAGAAAACAACCTAGTAAAATCTCCAAAGGTTTGCAACAAATGCTACTCTTCTTTTTCCTTCTTTGGAACAGAGTGTTTAGAATTTGTGACAATATATAAACAAGAGTCATCAGTTACACCCTGTTAACTCCATCTTCTGTCCTGCTAATAATGTAATTACATAGTAATGCCATGTCATACTAACATATCATCTTTCATGACATACAGTCTCCTAGTCACTTAAGCTTTTCCTTCCATGCCCATATCACAATTGTAAGATTATCCTTTATCTGTACATATATCTCCAGAATACCTTCTCTATCCACAAATGCAAAAGCTGTTTTATTCACTACTGTATTCCTTGATGTCTGACACAAAGATAGATATATATATATATATATCTTTATATATGTATATATATAAAGTCTCAATGTGTAATTACAGAATAGATAAACAAAAGAACTAGAGAATAATTGAAGGTATTATTAAAAGGTACTTTACACACCATAATTTACATAGCATAGCATGTTTCTCTGATAAAATCCAGAGAAATGTGCTACTAAAATAAGACATACTAAATTATTGACCTTTCTTATGAAGATAATGAATTTGTCAGGAAATATGTTTGCTTCCATTATTTTTTGTTATTATTACATATAAAACTATATTTTTGGCTTAAAATACTCCCTACAAGAAACAAGCAGAATACAGTCCTATTTTTAATAAAACATTACATATATGACATTTTATGAAAAAATATTAAAGGATCTTAGTCCTCTTCTCCACATTAATAATGTAAATACATGAAATAGAAACTATGTGCTGTTTCATTTTCTAGCTGATTTATTACTACTTTACATTAGACTAAGTATTTAATGTTCTTTTCATGTCATGAACACTGTTTGCAAAGTTTGAAGTCTTTGAAGTTTTAGGGCAATTTAAAGTGAAATTAATTCCCATTGTGCCTATTATTGAAAGCAAAGCTGAGAACAAAATGTTCATTTATTTTTGTGAAAAATCATTTTGGTGATTCAAGCAAGTTATTGGTGCTGCATAAAATAATAAAATCTCTGCCAATTATGAGAGGTGAAAACAGTTACTTTCAACTAAAGATGGTTTTAGAAATTACTATTGGCTCAGTCATTTGTACAAGTGCTCTTTCACAGTTTTAAAAAGAAGGATTTTATAAGTTTTACAATTTTACATATATTAATTTAAATGTGAGGTATAAAGAAAATCAAGAAAGAAAAAGTAATAAAAATAATAAATTATTATTAATAGATAAGACAATCATTATTTATTCAGTGATATAGAATGCCAAAGAATGGACTTGGAAACAGTAGTTTTAGGTAAATAGAATAAATTGCTGTATATTATGGGAGCATTTTGGCTTTTATAAAGTTATCACACAGTAGTCATGTGTTATTATAAGATTCTTCTAAAGTGATTCACATAATATCTAGAGTAAAATATGTGTCTTCCCTTTTGTCCATTATGGAGTTATGTTTAAGCATAAAATGTTTTCAAAGTAATCCAAGTTCAAATGTGCATTTTGTTCACGTAATGCCTTTTGAGTAAGTTTATAAAGTGTTGCATTACTTACATAGTTCTTTTATAATATTTCAACTGATTTTCAAATAGGCTGGAGTGCTTTTTAGGATATAGTACTTATATTCTACTATGGCGAAACAGCTATAAAAAGGTTAAGAGCCATTAAAATTTATAAACGCTCAATGATTGTCTCAGGTGCTGATGTTCAGTAGTTATATAATGCAAGCCGAAGGCTGGGTAAGAGGCAATTTGAAATTTTCTAGTAGACACATTTTAGAAAGCAAAACAGAACAGGTAAAATTAATTTTATATTTTAATCAAATTTCCCCAGTATGTTTAAAACATTGTCATGTAAATATGTAATCAATGCCAAAATACTAATGTGATACTTTATTGTTTTTTAATGTGATATACAAAATCTTACATGCATTTTATACACACTACATACCACCATTCAAGAAAACTGCATTTCAAGTGCATAATACCTACATGTGGCCAGTGGCTACTGTATTGAGCAGCAAATAGTCATTTTAGCACAAATTTATTTCCAATTCTTAAATAACTTTTTCTTCTACACAAGGAAATTTCTCATTTTTTT
>RJWT010054063.1:0-10335 GCA_004365215.1 Cuniculus paca | reverse complement strand
TTTTTTTTTTGGTACTGGCAATCGAACTCAGGACCTTGCACTTGCCAAGCAGGTGCTGTGTCACTGAGTTATATCCCAGACCTTAATACAGATTCTTGGATCTCACCTCAGACCTATTGAATGTTCAGATCAGCAGCCTAGCAAAAATCTTTGCTTAAAGATAGCCCCACCACCACCACAGGTGACCTGGAGGTACCACCAGGGCTGAGACTCATTCTAATTCTTTATAAGACAGAACTTTCCAGAAATGCAAACAGGCTCTGGCCTAAACAGGGAAGAGGGCAAAAAAGGCTGGTTCAGTTTACTGGTTATAGCTTGGAGGGTGGCAGGCAGAAAAGGCTCAAGATGGGGAAGTGAGATTCATCTCCATAAAGAAGCCAGACAGAGCAGGGAGGGGACTGTCTGAGATGAAGAGGGAAATTCCCCGTCCTGGGTGGTGGCTGCCAAAAAGAACCACGAAGCCCTTCCAGCAGATGATAGAAAGGGAAGTTCCCAGGGCAAGTGGTGTGACTGACAGCTCGCTCGATCTGGAGCCAGGGACCCGGCTCCACCACCTGTGGGCTGGACTGCCAGAAGCCAAGTGCTCATTGCCCTTCCCCTCTGTGTCCTCTTCTATCCTCCCTGAAAACGAGACAAAAGTGTGGGCACCTGGCTGAGCATGAAGCGTAAGCAGGAGGAGGGTTGTGTGTGGCGCAGATGCTAAGGACCAAGCATCAGGCTCAGCATCTCCAGGACTGTCAGCCCCAGAGCCATGGCCCAGAGGGAGTCTTCTTAATGACCAAGGACAGCCACAGGGCTTTGGCACGACTACCAGTCCCAGCCACAGCCAACGGGAAGTAGGTGGCAGGAGGGGACTCAAGAGGGAAGAGGCATCGGCACTGGGCCCTGTGCTGCATCCAGCCCTGAGCTTTGCTTAATCCTCACAACAAGCCCATCACTCAACAGTCACCACAGTGAGCATCTGCACACAGCTGTGGAGGCACCGCGCAAATGTTTCACACGCGTCTATTCATCTGCCTCTCATGCTAACCCCATGAAGCGGGCATGCTCCACTGTAACAAGAAAGGAAGCTGAGACCTGCAGAAGTTGTCACTTGCAGAAGGTCAACAGCTAGTGAGTGGTAGATCTGGGACCCACACCTGTGGGACACTGGATCTGTACCAGTTCTCATAAAAACTACTGAGCAAAGTGGGGCTTGGGAACCCGAGAAAGAAAGCAAGAAAGTGTCTGGGCCCCAGAGGCCCCCCAGTGGGATTAATTAACTCTCAGTGTGCACCTCTTTCAGGCCTGGGGGATGCGGCAATGCCCAGAGAGACAGCAAATGGTGTGGGCTTTCTTTTGGGTTTATTTAGCATTTTGTGGATAAATTAATTTCTCTAGTGAAGTCACCTGTCAGATCACCCACCCCCTTTTCTTTTTCACTTCTTTGGGCTGTCTGGGGATTCACCACATATCCCCTTCTGGTTGACGTCTGCCCGGAATCTGTCTTGTGAGAGAAGCCACTTGGGAAGCCAGTGAGACTGGGCTCAAGTCCTGACTCTGCCACCATGTGACTCTGGTAGAACCACCTGGCCCTGCTGGGCACCCATCTCCAGATCTGTACAGTGGGACTTGGGAGGAATGAAAAAAACCACACAGACAAAACTGCCATCCACCTGTGGGTGTGGAAAGTGCCAACTGGCTTCCTTCCCATTTTGTTTCTCCAGCCCCATCCCATGCCGCCTGGCTCCAATGTCCTCTCCCAAGCTCCGTGGCTTCATCTCATCCCTGTGGCCATCTCAGGCCCTCAAACCGCTTTGCTTTCCTGTCCCTCTCTAGAACCAGCAGGGGTGCTGGCATCACCTCCCTCTAAGTTTTAGGCTGGTGTACGTGGGTAGCATCAGGTTTGAAGTCCCAAGGGCCACTCTATGCCATGCTGCTGATGGGGCAGCTCAGAGCTGATGGGCACACAGATTGCAGCTCTGCCCAGAGCTGCCACCACCCCAGTCACCAGGCAAGTGGGTCCCCGACCTCCCCTATCTCAGCCAAGAACTGGCCACAGTCCTGAGAACAGACTTCCACAAGACCACTAGGCTCTTGACCACAGGTGCACATCAAGAGACCCACACGTCAGCACTAGTTCTGTCCAGTGACCCTAGGGCTAGTCTCTTCCTCTCTCTGTGCCTCAGTGTGCCCGTCTGTACCAAGGGCACTTTCTGTTTACTTCTGTACAGGAGGAAGTAACCATTAAGTCCTTCCACCACTAGCAGCCTATGATCCTACTCTGCCACACCCACATCTGTCACGCAAGGCCTATGAATTATAGCCTCTGTCTTCTCTCTGTCACCCAAGGCCTATGAATTATAGCCTCTATCTTCCCTCATCAGAGGTGAGTTCAGAGTGATCCAGGACATTCCAGGAGATAACTGGCGCTTTCAGCGCTCACTGCTGCTCCTATTAAAAACGGGATTCCTTACTGTCCCCATAGTCTGACTCAGGGCTTTTGAAACCACTTCCTCATCTGAGCCACAGGGTGCGTTCCCAGAGGTTGGTGCCCAATTTCCGAGAGGAGGGCTGCCTTTACAGGGTGGCGAGGGCCAGGTATAACTGGCAGCTCTAGGAGTAGGAGCTCCAACTTTGCCTTTATAGCTGGAGCCCCAAGGAAGTGTAACAGGGCCATCGTCTGGGGCCACTTCCTTTGTCTCAGGAACTGGGCTGAGACTCATCCTTACACTATCTCATCTAACACTCCAGCAACCCTGTAAGATACATCTATTATTATCACCATTCCCTAGAAGAAAAACTGAAGTTCAGAGAGGTTGAGTAAGTTAACCAAGGCCACAGAGCTAGAAAGTCACAGAGCACAATGTATGCCTTTGGGCAGCAATCTCGTGGCTATGTGCATACAACCCCAAGGTAAATGGTATACCAGCTCAGCCAGGGAGCTTGCAAATGCCCAGGACCTCTCGAACCTGCCTAGAAGATCCAATGATTAGGCTCGCATCAGAACACAGAAACTTCAGACCTGAGGCTCTGGGCACCCAACCCGAACAGCTGACCCAGCCTGTACTCACCGGAGCTTGAGTGTAGGTGACGGACTCTACGATCTCAGCGACAGTGTCAGTCTCCTGAAGCCCACTGGCTTCTCCTGATGCCTGTGTGGAGACAAATCATGCCACATACCAGGCAGAGAGAGCCGATTACAGAGCAATGGGGAACCTACAGGGTAACTCCCTCGGAGGAACTGCATGCATGCCTGCATGCATACCTGTGCACAAGTGCACGGGATGTGTACGTGTGTGTGTGTGTGTGTGTGTGTGTGTCAGAGCCAGGGTGGAGCTGAGACAGCATGTATACAGTTTGCTTGGTTGGTTATTCTTTTTGTTTCCTTCCACATTTTATTGCTCAAAAAAACCCCAATCATTTTACATTCTATCAGGTTCCTATCATTTCCAACATTTACAAGACAGTCACTGGAACCCACTTTAGGAAGCATTACATTCCAAGTAGGACATCCTGCTGGTACCTAATCTCGCCCCCTAGAGGCAGCCAAGTCACCTGCATGCTGTGATTTTTGCAACCAGTCCCTTGTTCTTGGGCTCCTGAGTTATTTCAGCTTCTTCAAAACTAATGGCAGTGCACAGGTGAATGACGGACAAGCCTCCCTTCAGCAGGTTTCCTGCAAACAGCAGGCCAGGCCACAGCTCGAGGAACCCTGATGTTCCTACAGAACCAAACCTAACTCTTGGGGCTTTCCAACTCAACTGACAGCTTTTTAAAATAACACTAAATTAACCTAGGAGACAACAGGGAAATGCTACCCTCCGCTTGCTTCCGACTTTGGCATCATGCTCCCCTGTCTGCCTGGAAGGCCTTCCAGACACGACTTGCTTCAAGCTCCTCCTTCCTGTTCCGCTCCCTGGCCTGCTGAGCTGGGTGGAGGACCTCCTGGAGTTTCAGTCACTCAGCTCTGTCCCTGCATTTGGGTAAAAATGTGCCAGTAGCTAGAGGAAGGGGGCAATTTCCAGCTTATTCCTTTATCTCCAGCATCCACCCAGGGCTGTCACCTACCAGACAAGCAGTAAATCCTGGAGGGAAGGAAGGAGGGAGAGACCCATCTTTTTCCCTACCCGCCCTCCTCCAACTTAGGAACTCATTCACTTGCCAGGCATAAAACGAACTTAAATTTAGGTTCATTTTTATAGGAATTTATACCCAGAATAGCTTAGAGTTCTAACTCTGAATTTAGAATTCTGACACCCTTCTTGGCAGGAAGGCTGGTAACCAGGCCATTGACTGCCACGGAAGAGCCTAACACCTTATAAGGCACACAACCTCTACCCAAGAGAGAGCTGAAGCTCTTTTAAAACGTGAAAAAAGCCAAAAGCCCCAAATAGGCCTTGAGCCAGCACTGGCCAAGATGGGAGTGTTGACAGACTCCGAGACGTGGAGGAGGAAGAATTGCTGGGCATGCAGCCCTTCTTTGGCTGGTGGCTGCTGGCACTGCAAAGCGACTGGGGGAGGGGGCAGGGAGCTCACCGACGACTCCTGGGCTTCACATAGCTCCTCTGGAGTCCTGGGGTCAGGGTGGATGATCAGCTGCTGTATGGACCCCTGGGGAAAAGCAGAAGGAAGAGCAGGCATGGCATACACGTCAGCAGTGCAGATGCCGGGGGCAAGGGGGCATCTGGGTGGCAGAGAACAAATGAAAGGCTACATGGGAGACGGTATGGCCCACTGCTGTGACAGGAAAGCCATTCTGTCTCTTGGCCCACTCCCTCTTCTGGGGAATCTCCAGAATAGGAACACTATGATAGGAGTCCCCTTAGCCAGGAAGGTGCTTGCAGGGCACTGTGAGGGCCGCCACAGCAGCCTCCTAACTGTCCCCAAGGCCCACCGGGTCAGCAGCTCAGGCTGAAATGCGCAGCTCCCTCTCCCAGAAAGTGATGGCCTCATTTCAAGAAGAGCTGCGGCAGCCTTCCTGCCCCGACTCCCGCCAATTCCCTAGACGCCAATTGGACCCTAGGTCCTAAACACGCTCCAGCACCTTCCACTGCTCTACAAACACACACACGCTCTGCCCCACAGGGTGGCCTGGTTCACCAACAAGGCCTGATCAGGGAGCAGTGCTGACTAATGCACGCCTGCCGTAACTCAGCGATTTTCTTTAGAATGGCTTATTCACAAAAGCCCGTTCTGACAAGGAAATCAGTTTTCTGATGTTTTGTTTCAGGGCACATTGCTCAAATGGAAGGAGAGAAGTTACCTCTCACCCCAATATTCTAGATTTGTCTACCTTAGTTGAAATTACTTAAATGCAATGGCCACCCATATCCAAAGAGAAAATCATTTAAGGACATAATTAACCTTACTCTTGCTAAGCCACAGCCTAAAAGGTACAGTGCTTTCACATATCTCACTTGACTCTGTAAGTCTACAGTGTAGGTTTTCTTATCTTTTTGTTCAGATAGGAAAGCAGAGAGAATCAGAGAATCCATTCTCTGTCTAAACCAGCAGGCTAAGTTGGAAACGGAGCACTGGAACGGAGGTGTGTTGAGTTGCACACAGTGTTGGTCCCACCATAACCGCATGCCTTTTTAAGGACATCAGAATAAAACAAAAGCAGTAATAGTTGCTGGCATTTAGTGCCCTGAGACTCCATGTCCATTGGCTTCTCTGATTTGCTGGGAGTGGACTTGAACTCACGGTGAATCTGTCCAGCCCTGTGGCGCCCGCGCTGCCCACGAAGATCCCAGTGCTGGGCTCGAAAGCCAAAGGGCGGGAGGACCGCTGGAAAGGGACATTGCTGTGCTCCTCGCAATCCATGAGGAGGGTCACTTCCTCCCCTTGGACGATCACTGTAAAGTGGTTCCACCTGTTGGTCATCACAGGCACCGAGAAAACAGCAGCTTCTTGGGACACATGAGAGCCGGGCTCCGTGTAGTAGAGGATGACCCGTTGGTGGCCGTCCTCCACTGCCGAAAGCCGCAGGCCCAGGTAAATGACCTTCTGGAAGGCGTCAGTAATGGCAAAAAGCACTCCGCCTCGGGTGCTGCTGGGCTTGGCCATGACACTGATAGCAAAGTCCCTGAAGAAGGTGGGTGGGATGAGGGTCCTAGCTGGGCGGCCGACATTGGCGCCAGGCTCGAAGCTGTAAGCTGGGAATCCACCGTAGCCTGTGACAAAAGACACAGAGGAGGGCAGTGGGACGCCGATGAGCTGTGTGAGGTCCAGAAGGCCTTGGGAGGTTGAGTCTGCAGGAAAGGAGAGAGAGAGCATGCTTCAGACATCTAGGCTGCCCAGCTTCTAAATGGGGACAGTCAGAAGGGAAATGGGATTTCTCAGGAACCTACTGAAACTGCAGTTTCTAAATTGCTGTTTTCAAACTTTTTTGGCAAAAAATTCCAATATGAAACTCATTTACATTGCAATGCAATATGCACATGTGTAGATAAATATGTATCTGCAACACTGGAACAAATGTGTCATAAAACACCATATTGACTTTTAATACTCAACATGCCCTCAGATATTTTTCCTTGCATTTAATTATCATTTTCTGCTTTATTTTAATAAACACATGTTGGAATGACCTACTGAATTGATTTCATTACTCACTAATGGATCACAATCCACAGTTTAGAAAACATTTGCAAATCATTCCTGGAATAATCCTAGAATATATAATGTTCCCCTATTAACTCCATGACTTCTTTCCCTACTATAAAACTGGATAAGTTCATTTTGGTTTGTTTTTAATGAGATCTACTATCGAAGTGCCTCAGAGTGTAGGGCAAAAAAGCAAGGACAAAGTGAAATGTTCTCAGACATCAGGAAGACTGAAATTTGGCTCATTGTCAAAATATATCATCACTCTCCTCTTCCTCTCCCTTCCCCCTCCCCTCCCCCTCATCCTCTTCTTTATTGGCCTGGGTACTTTTCCAAGCTTTCCACATACTTTAGCTCACTTAATCCTCACCACAACCCTATGAGGTGAGGTACAGTTGTTCCCATTTTACTTTGGAGAAAACTGAGATTTAGGCTAACAAGGTAAGTTCCACACAGGATCCAGACCAGAGCCTCACCCCCCTCCTCATCTGTACTCTTTACCACATCTGCGGCAGGGAACTGATAGAGTCCCATTACAGCGGCCTGAAATGGACCCTACACAGTGTCCCTAACAAAAGGCTGCAGTCCAGCTTGTAGTGACATGCACATACTGCTGAGTTGACGTCCAGGGTACCAGCAGTGAGACAGAAAGGCAGGTCCCAGAAAGGAGTAGACAAGTCCTGTGCAGCCAAGACAATGGACACACACACACAACTATCACGAAACATTTTGGTTATACAAAATTGTATAAAGAATAATATGAGGCACTTAAAATGGTTGAAATGACAAATTTTACATGTATTTTATCACAGTCAATGACACAAGTAGCCCGTAAGGTTCTTGTGAGGATTAAATGAGATAATATGAAGTGCTAAGACTTAGAAATGCTCAGAAAAACATTGGTTATTATTACTCTCATTTTTGTCCTTATCATCATCATGAGAATTTCATGTTCAAAAAGGAAACACAGATACGATCTTAACCTGAGATGTCCAGTACGGTAGCTACTGGCCACCTATGGCTGCCAGGCCCTTGAAATAAGGGTCTTTCCAACTGAGATATGTCATGAGTGTAAAAGGAAAACTGGGTTTTCACAGACAATCTGGAAAAAGGAATGTGAAACATCCCACTAATAATTTTTTATTAAGTTTATCAGTACCATCTAGAGACATAATGATCACACTCACCAAAGGGAATTAGTACCTGTACATGGAATATTTTGATTCCTCTTTTTTTCTCATCCCCCTCCCCTCCCTTCACCCCTCTTCCTCTCCTTATTACCACTAATAATTTTTATATCAATTACATGTCAAAATGATTGGAAAATATTGGGATAATTGTTATTAAAATATTTTAAAGAATAACATGAGAAACAAGCATGTGCCCCCACTCCACTTAAGAAAGAAAATACCCATCAGCCCACACTCTTGTAAACTCTCTGCAGTCCACTTCTCGCCCACATCCCACACAGCCACTCTTGGGACCTGGGTGCTTACACTTCTGGTGCATTTGTTTGTGTGTCTGCTAAATAAGTACGTGTCTCCAAAAGAATGAAAGACCATTGTGCATGCTTCTAAACCTCAGAAATATTGCTGTGATGCATGTGTTCTTCTGGCGTTTGCTTTGTAGTTTCATTTCACTCAACATTGTTTTTAGATTTATCCTCGTTCACACACATGGCCCTGTGCTTTTAGTCTCACAATAGCCGTGTATGGCATAAAACTGCCACAATGGGTTGATTCACCTCTGTGGTGATGGAGAGTGAGGTTTCCATCACTGTGACCAATGGACTTGCTATGGATTTCCTTATCTTCATCTTACCTGTGCAGGCAATCATACCACCTTTGCTTACCTTGGCCAGGTAATCCCACCGCCTAGAGGTGGACTATGGATGGGATGATATGGATGTATGCACCTGCCATGGCACTGAATGCTGCTCGATTGCTCTCTGAAGTGACGGGGCCATGTACACACCATGAGCCACATATCCTTGCCAGCACTTAGGGGACACAGAGAAGTGCCATTCGGGAGAGGCCCAGGGAGGAGTTCTGACTATAGAGATAATATTCATTTTTTAAACTAGGTGACATTCCAAAGAAGCACTTATTGTACTATTCCTTATAAAATATTTCATGGAAAACAACTGAAAGCAATTACTCTATCCTCCACAAAAAAAGCACATCTGTACACATTGTTGCCCTGCTTAGAAGCCTTCTATAGTTATCTAGGACCACTGTGGTCAGGGATGACAGAGCAGCTACCAACTGGCTTGACAGGCCCTTTATGGTCTGGAGCTGGCATGCTCTTTACCCCCAACATGCCCGACACAGTTGGCCCCAAGCTGGCCCCAAGCTGCCTCACAGCTGGCCTCAGCTGGCCCCAAGCTGCCTCACAGCTTCCCGCCTTACTAAGAATGTCTTCCCCTCTGGTTTCTCCCCACCCCATCCCAGGCATTTCTCCTGAATAACTCCTGCTAATCATTCAAGACTCAGTTCAAATTTTACCTCCCTGTTCCACCTCCCATGTCCCTCCCCTTTGCCCCTTGGAACTGCATTAGAAGCTCCCTGGATGCACACTGGAGCTCTCCATCATTGCCCCCAGCATACCAGATGTCACTGTTGGGCCCCTCACCTCTCTTTCCATTGGACAATGAGGTCAAGATTCCACCATTCATCTCTGCATCCCCAGTATCCAGTCCAGTGCCAATAAATGAATGAGTGAAGAACAAACTAATGGATGGATGGATAGATGGATATGTGAAAGAAAAAATCCAATCCCCTCATTTTACAAACACTACACTTAATATAGGAAAAGTGTCTGCTGGCCATGAACGCAAATTTGATTTTCAATTGAATGCAAATTTAAACCAGAAATTAATTTAAAGTAAGTTAGGTTTAACACTCAAACCCTAGAAAGCATAAGTTAAAAGACTTATAAATCTGATTAAATCTGATTACATGGAACAAAGTTCTGAGTAGCCAAAAAAAAAAAAAATCCCAAAATGTCAAATAAAAAAAAGCTGAGAATAGTAGACAAAACAGTAGAAAACAAAATTATTTCCCTAAAGATGCAAAGCAAATGAATAAACAAGAAAGCAACAACTCAGTGGAAAAATTGGCAAAGAACCGGAAATTCTATTCACAAATAAAAGCGGCTTATACATATATGAAAAAGATTTGATCCCACTCTTAGTGAGAGAAATACAAGTTAAGATTACCAAGAGATACTATTTTCCCTGTAAGACTGGCAAAGATCAGAATGTTGGATAATATGCTATGTTGGCAAGAGATCAAGTCAACACGAAGTCCTCTCATGTACTGCTGATGGGAGCATAAACTGGTATCACGACGGGGGAGGTAATCTGATATTTATCAAAATTCAAATGCACATGTGCTCTTTGATCCAGCAGTTATCCTTCCATGATTTTTAAAGAAAGTTACATAAGTGAAATACAAAGCATCACACAAGAATACGCATTGCAGCATTGTTTAAAATCTACCTAAATGTTCATCTTTGGGAATAGCTAAGGAATAAGTTATAACCTATTAATACAATAAACCACAAAGCAGCCTTTCAAAAGATGTGGTTCTTCATGTACTAATATGAAGCAATCAGCAAAATGTGTTATGTAAAAACAAATCCCAGCACTCAAGGAGGCTGAGGCAGGAGGCTCCTGAGTTTGAGTCCCACCAGAGCAACTTATTGACATTGTTTCAGAAATAAAAAACCTAAAGAGCTGGGGATAAA